>JARHVA010009172.1:75000-355872 GCA_037957365.1 Torreya grandis
CTTGTGCTAAAACTAGGACTAGCTTATTGTAAACATTATATTCTCATAGATGCCAAAAATGATAAATGAATGATGTTTGAAGTTTTTAAAAATCAACATATAAATTAGATAGAACTTTCATGATCTTATTTTTATGTAAAAGTGGACCATTAATCCCCTATTCAATGTGCACAAAAGTATTATAATATATTAGATCCACATTTAAAATCTTATTACAGATTCAATATGATAGACTCAAAACAAACAATCCTTGAAAATTATAATCATACAATTATGTATAGAACTTAAAACATGGTAAAGGGATTTATATAAATATTCATAGGAAGAGTAAAGTGGTGGACCATTGTCTTTTCATGCCACCTAGTTGAAAGTGATAAATATGTCCACTATTTTCTTTGTTCAAACCTCTCATTAAAATATATATCCACATAATCTCAATAACCAAAATCAGAACAATTTTCTTCTCCATCTTCACACAATTTTTTTTAAAACAACTACAACTGGGCACAAGGCATTGTCTGAGCAATAATCACTCACACTTCATTTTTTTTTACTTCACATAGTGAATCTTTCACAAATTAATATATATTACAAATGGGTAGGTGAATGGTACATAATTAAAAAAAAAAAAACATACAAATAATAAGTATTCCTAATGAAGGGACTATGGCCTCGGTTACCCATCAATATAAAGTGTGCACTTAGATTCTTATAAGCTACACATACTTTCTCCTTTGGATTCCCAATTAAAACCTTGGATTTTTCCTTGTCATTATAATAATTACAGATATTTAGAGCTCTCTTCAATATCTTTTAGGTAGCCCTCACTTCATCATACTCCAAAAGATGATGCGCCTCATTATTAAATATGCAAGTTGCTTAAAATAATATGATTAAGGAAATACATAGTCAAATTCTAAAACTTGTAGTTGTAGAAAAAATATTTAGCATGAGTAAAAAAAATATAATAATTATAAATGAGGATAGTTTACTAGGGCTAGCTGAGACACAAACAAGGGGTTAAACATAAAGGAGTATGAATTTATTACATTGGCCCATATTTGAATCACCACGAAAGATATTTGTATTCACCAAATAGAGAGAAATATGTACTATTATTATGAATACAATTATTTGCACTTTATGCTTATCACATTTTCCATTTATCCATATCATAATCAAGCACAATGTGACATACGAGTCTACTCAGTTTACATACATAAAGATAATGACGGATGCTGTATCAAACCCTATTAATAAAACCCATACAAAATCTTAAGATTGTATTTGACAATGTCAAATATTTTAATATAATTTGAAACTAAAAAAACAAACATATAAAATCGATTAATTATAAACTTATATTGAAATGTGAACAATGAAAAAAACATGGTGTCTCATTCATCATATAATATAATCAAAACTATTTTACCTTTTTATGATAGTTTTCATATGCATAAGATCCATAACCATACATATTTGGATATTGATTTGGATATATTTGTTGTGGCTAACCCCAACCTATAGACTAGTACAACAATGATAAAGATACATCATTCAATTTAACCGAGTCAATTAAAACTTATTTCTAACAAAATCTGTTGTAAAATAACATACATGCTTGTTAGCAAGACTTCATCCCCATGAAATTCAAATTGATTGATGACTAAGTAAAGTACCACGTAAAATTACCATAGCTTCCTTTACAAAAGTTGTATAGAAAATGAATTTTAAGTCACAAAAGAGAGAAAATAAAATTTCACTTAAAAAAATAAATTTATAAAATCCTTTTAAAACCATTTCAGAAACATATTATATACTATAAAATTTGTAAGTACCAGTACATACCAATTAGTATTTATATAATTATTGTTCAAGGTTTTAGGAGATACCATACAAAAATGATATCAACAGTCTAGATGGTTCATAATATATTACCTACAACTAAACTAAACAAATCCACAATGTTTCCTCAAAGGAATTTTCATATGTATAACTTATTTATATTGGGAAAATAAGTGTTACACATATTTTTATATTACAAATGGATCTAGACCACCAAAAAATATCTTAATAAAATGGGTTTTGAAATGTGACGGTGTCTAGCCACTACATTTATGATAACATTTTGGACATATAACTTTAGCCTTTCAAAAACTTATGGAATCTAATGCATTTCTAACTCAAGGATGTTCCTTACAAGCCCTAGATCATTTTTAAAAATTAATGTAAAAAAAATTCAATAATTAATACAAATGTTAAAATCAAAGAATATTAGTAAATAATTAGCATCCCATAGTTTTTATATGGATAGCACTAAAAAAGATGTGGATTACATGGTGAGATCAAGACACTATCAAGAAATAAAAAAATTGACCGCAAAGAAATATTTGGCAATGGACCCCTTACAAGATCTTAGATTGTTAATAAAGGTTGGTATGTAGGAAATCATGGTCTAAGGTATGTTTAAGACAAAATTTCACGAATATAAATATTAAGAATAAAATACAGTGAGATAGCACTATATATTAAGTATAGGAATCTATAAAACATAGAATACAAACAATATAATCAATTTATAATGATTTTGATTTTGGTTTTATAAGTATCGAGTTTGAAATGCTAACCCATGCTTGTTAGGATAAATGAGTTGAAAACTTAGCTATAGATAATTTGTCTAGAGGCATACGACTCTAATAAATCAAGGTTTGCACCCAATCATAGGAGAAATCATGATAGCCTATTAAATAACAAAGGCCTAATAAGCTCACCTCTGCATATATAACAAATATAAAATATTTATTCTACTTATGAACATTTTAATATTGCTATGACAAAAAAAAAGTGATTTATAGATTATTTAGAGATTATGCCCTAAAAACATTCATCTAAAGCCTACTTGATTTTTATTGATGCACATGATGCCAGGCTTATTTTATAAATGGGCATATCTTACCCTAGAGTTTGGATTTCTATGACAACTAGTCATTGATGGAACACATTTCATCAAAACCATCTACACATGTCATTATGCAGACCTACATTGTCTATAAAAAATGTCTCAACATTCATATTTATCGAATTTGCTAGTTAAACATTTAATATACTTATAATAAAAGCAATGAGACTTATGGTGAAAATTCCAAACATTTATTATGGCAAAGGTGGATTAGTTTTCAAAACTCCATTTCTTTGTCAAACAACACTAAGATAAAAAACATATGAATTACTCTAAACAAGATCAACATACTTGATCAATTATTTGTGTAATCACCTAAAATTAGTATTTGAGTGCTAAGAGTGTTCCTTGAGATAACGTATTCCTAGCTTAGCCATGGACCTATTATAGAGCCTTTTATCACACTTTTATAGCCTTTGTAAAGATCACATGCATCCCTAGTTAGCTAAAACATAGTCTTACACCTTCGTTCCCAAATCTTGGCCCTTCATTCCCCCTAGCCAACTAACTGGACATTATCTTCACATTAAGGACATTAAATCCACATTGTGCTAATGTTACCAACATGACATTAATTTCCCTTTCCCTAACTCTCCTGAACGAATATATTATCAAAATTTAAAACCTCTTAAGGTTGGCCTAAGCATATTTTATTATCTTCACAAGCTACAAAACACTATAAATACATGACTTTTATACATGTATCCACTAGATGGAAAATATATGCAAAAGACCTATTAAAACATAAAACTTATTGAACAAAATCAAGGTTATTAATCCCTATTCTACTCTAATTTTGCATACTATCATCTACAACTGCCCTAGGCCCATATTTTCTAGATTTACAATCTCAAGCACACTCAAGGCATTCAAGACCACTATCATTATATCATCACTTGCACTTGCACCAACACTTAGGTGGGGATAACTAGATCAAGTGTCATCCCTCATCAAAGTATTGGTATGTAGGAAACTCTCTTCACAGTGGGGTGTTGAGGATGGCTAGCCTATCCTACTAACAAACACACATTTTCATCTCATGACTTATTTGAAAGGAGGATTAGGGTTAGCATCATAAATCAATTATCATATGAACAACATAGAGTTTTAAAATCCATGCACATGGGACCAGACCAAATAATTATAGGTGTAGGTGCACCTAGAATTTAGGAACATACTTGCATAGAGGATACTAAAACCATTTCTAGGAAACTAGATCTACATTGTGATACTATCCAAGTGTGGTGATACTATCTAGGAGAGGATCTGACATAGGAATTCTATTGATGACACTCAAACATGTTTGTATCCTAGTTTTTAGCACTCAGATCTTTTGTGTTAGGTGTTTTCTAGATACGTCTTTATTTTCAAATATTTATTATTATTTTTTGAAAGTCAAAGCAATTCAAAATATATAAAAATTCAATGGTTATTTATTGTATATTATTTCACTGATTTAGACTACTCAACCATTTAATCAAACTTAGGATTTACACTAGTAAAACCTTATAAGGTTAAAACATTTGGTGAACTTGACTTACATCAAATATTGTTTAAAACCCTATTCTCCAATTTTTTGTGCATTAAATTAGTGTTACAAACTTTTATTTTTATAATTTTTTTGGCATAAATTAGGTCATTAAATCATATATCACATTAGGGTTTCATTCAATTAAATATAATTTATATTTTTACAAAGCAACCCTAATTCAAAAACACATTAACACTAGACATTATTAGGGTTTGTACCCTTTTCCTACTTGTGCTCATATTTTAGTTCCAAAATATCATATTTTCTTCCATATTTATTTTTGCAATATTTCTTAGATTAATATTCTTCAAAGGTTTAAAATATACAAAAATAATATAACATGTTAAAAACACAAAAACATTTCAATATTAATTACAAAAATGTAAATTTACAAATTATATGCATCTCTATATTTACATTTCTTATATTTTCCAAACACTACATATGCTAACTATCTTGGTATAGTCAGTTTTAACATACATACATGTTTTGCTTGTTCTTTTTGAGTGCTTGCAGATTGCATATATAACCTAGGTCCAATACACTGATCCAAACTTTCCATCATCTACCCATTATGGGCATATACACCAATTCATGGTTTCTCATTTGACACATTTGCCCACTTAGGGGCATTTTATACACAATTTCTATTACCAAGTTCCATCCTTACATTCTATACATTTCAATTTTATCATTGTTATATCTTGATATTGATAATTGCTACTCATACTTATATTTTTTATTGAATATCTTTAGTTTAGACTCAACATATGTACATCATAAAATTTACACATATTTTTACTACATTCGTGTATGCTTTCATTTCTATCTTTCCTAGTTTATACTTGATTGTATTATCTATAGTTCTTATATTTGAGGGCATTTGAATATGCCATTGTTGTTCAGCTCTACACCAATTCTATTCATTTATTCCTTGGACATGTACCCATGTCCCTTTTGTGTGCTTTTCTGATTATGTATGAGGACATTTGGACATGTCCTTCTATGTGGCTCTAAGCCAACTTTTTTGTCGATTGTGTATGCGGACATTTGAACATGTCATTGTATGTCTTCTTTCTTAGATTTAGTGACATCTATCCATGTCCCTTGTATCCATGGCCTATTTTTGTGTGCCTCATGTGTTTTGTATGTATACTTTATTGTATACATTATGGCCATGACACTTGTATTTGCTTGTTACACACACCAATTTTTTTTCCATGAGGGACCTTATGCATCTACCCTTCCTACTTGGGTGTCATTGTGGACATCATTCCCCATCCCCCTAGGTATATACTTAGATTTATTCCTATACACACAATTACATCTATCTTGACACCCTTGTCCAATGCTAGAAACAACATACATCTTACATTATATACTTATGCTCATATTTTCTTACATTCTAATGTTGTGTTTGCACATTGTATTAGATTATTACGTATTTATCATATATGCTCTAGCCTACACATTTTGTAGAGATATTTATTTTGAGGATTATTCATACACAAGTTAAAAACTAGCCTCAAAATAAGGGGAATTTAATAGGGGTTTGTCATAGATATCAGGATCCTACATTGCATTCATGGATCACTTTTTAGCACACAGGCTCAGTTCCAAAAACTCAGACATAGGCAAAACATAGGAAAAAATTAGGGACTCAAAAAGTAGTTTAGCAACTTAGATTTTAGACCAGACAAACATTAGAACCCATATAGGGACACTAGAACTACATGAAGATAATGTCCAATACATGCTTCTATTATCCAATAGCCCCAATTTCAGAGGAGTTCAAATTATCCATACTAATACACCAAGTAAAATACTTATTTACATAGATACAACTATAGGTTTGATAATTATTCTTAGATTAATATCAGTTGCTCATATTTGGTGCATCATGTATGACATGATCATTCCCAAATTTAGTTTAGATACTTAAATACAATTATTACAACTTAGTCCATAATCAATATACTTAAATATTAGATTGGGGTCATGTGTGTGGTACATAGTTTCCATATGCTCATTTACACACAAGTTGATCAAATCAAATGAAAAATTTCATGTCATTCTCTATATTGTATAAAATTGAGATCATATTCAAATTTGTCACTAGTTTCATACCTTACTCCATCTACAGTGGTTGTCATTCTTGAGTGGCCTAGAGCTGCCTAACATACCTAAATAACCATGGAGCTAACATTCAAAGTTAGATACACGGAGTTATATATTTTTAGCAATTTGTGTAGTTTATATTCATATACTATACACAATTGGGAATGATGGATTTATATCCTACTTGATTTCTTGAGCCACATATATGAGAGGGTTAGACATACTTACAGTCTAATCGAATATATTCATAGTTCATGATCCACTAAGCAAGAATAGGCAATGATGGAATAAAAACTAGATTGAATTCTTGAGCCACCCACATATGAGGATTGAGAAATCTATCATCTCAGTCCAAATTATTTATTAATTTAATCACTATGTAGCTGTGCACACATAGGTTGTCATAAATTTCCTGCATTGGTTCACAGAACCAACAAGGTGTATTCATTCCTTTCCTCATTCCCATCCCTTTCTCAAATTTACTCAGTTATTTATTTAGCATAGTCTCTTACTTTTTGATATATATTAAGAACTAATTTCACATACATAAACCCAACTTCACATACTCAGACTCAACTGTATGGGTTTCACTTCCTAGGTAAGTCCAAGTATGCTTCTTTTTCCTTCAAATTAGTCATTTCGCTTTGATGAATTTATATCATCAAGGAATTAGGGTGGGGGGAAGGAAATGTAATCACCTAAAAGTGGTATTTGAGTACTAAGAGTGTTACTTGAGATAACCTATTCCTATATTAACCTTAGACCTATCCTAGATCCTTTTATCACACTTTTCCAGCATTTGTGTAGATCATAGGCATCCCTAGTCAATTAAAACACAATTTCAAACCTTCTTTCCTAGGCCCTATCCCTTCATTCCTAACATCCTACTAGATAAACATTAGTACCACATTAAGGACACTAGAGACACATGGCAGTATTGTCCCCAACATGACATTAATGCCACTTGCCCTAATTCTTCTAAATGGATATATTTTAAAAAGTTAAACCCTCTTAAATTCAGCTTAAGCATATTTTATTATCTACACAATCTTTGAAACACTATAAATACATGAATTTTAGACCTTTATCCACTAGATGGGAAATAGATGAAAAAAACTGATTTAAACATAAAATAAGCTGAGGAAAATAAAGGTTATTAATCCCTATTCTGCCTTACTTTTTCATACTACCATATAAAACTACCCTAAGCCCAAATTTTCTAGATTTCCAATCTCAAGTAAAACCAAGGCATTAAAGACCACTATCATATTAGCAGCACTTGCACTTACACCAACACTTAGGTGGGAAGAACTAAATTGATCTTGATCCATCCTTAGAGTATTAGTATGTAGGCAAATCTCTTCAACATAGGGTATTGAGGATGTCTAGCCTATCCTATTAATGAACACATATTTTTAGCTTATGCCTTAATTGCAAGGAAGATTAGGGTTAGCATCATAAATCATCTATTATAGGCACAATATGTATTTTTAGACTTTATGCACGAGTAGGAGCATAACCTATAAATATAGGCATAGATGCACCTAGAATTCAGGAATAGCCTTGCATAGATAACACTAATACCATTTTAAGGACACTAGAGCCATATGGTGCTACTCTCCAAGTGTGGTGATAGTTTTCAGGAGAGGATCTGACATAGGTATCCTATTGATGACACTTAGAGCTATTTGTATCCCAATTTCTAGCACTTAGATCATTTGTGTCAGGTGTTTTATAGATAAGTATTTATTTGTACATATTTATTACTATTTTTATAAAGTCAAAACAAGTCAAAATCTATAAAAAAAATTAGTAGTTATTTATTGCATACTATTTCACCAATTTAGACTACTTATTACTTTAATTCAAACTTAGGATTTACAATAGTAGAACCCTAAAATTTTAAAATAGTTTGCAACAAATGATCAATTATAACATAAATCTATTGTATAAAACCCTAAAACTATGAATTTAATGGTTTTACAAATGAGATGAAATTCTAAATTTGATGAAACCCTGTGCTGTATACAATTTGACCCATCATTATTAGAGATATTTGTACATTTTAAAGAGTAATATAATTTCTAGAAAAGAGTTAAAAAGATTATAAGATGGATAATATAATCATAGAAACCTGAAAATGAGATGTGGGTGACTTGGTTAGTTGAAACCCCACCTAAGTTTAAATATTTTGAAAGGTATATCAGGCCATTTGTGGTCACGATTTTTATTCTCAGGGCCATCAATGGCTAGTGGTGGCCATTATTGGTATTCTCAATCTAGTTGTGGCTATTGTTGGTATATTTCGTATATGTGGTAGATGATCACTTGAGGATTTGTCCCTTGATTATTTCCTAGATTAGTTTGTAGCTTTGATGAAAAGTGAATATCTATCATATGTGTGTGTGTGTGTCTGTGTGTGTGTGCGTGCGTGTGTGTGTGTGTGCGTGTGTGTGTGTGCATGTGTGTGTGTGTGTGTGTGTGTGTGTGTGTGCGTGCGTGCGTGTGTTTGTGTGTGTGTGTGTGTGTGCATGTGTGTGTGTGTGTGTGTGTGTGTGTGTGTGTGTGTGTGTGTGTGTGTGTGTGTGTGTGTGTGTGTGTGTGTGTGTGTGTGTGTGTGTGTGTGTGTGTGTGTGTGTGTGTGTGTGTGTGAGATAGATATTCACTTTTCATCAAAGCTACAAACTAATATAGGAAATAATCAAGGGCCAAATCCTCAAGTGATCATCTACCACACACACACGCACACACACACACAAATATATATATATATATATATATATAACTAACCGGGGTAAAATTTTTATTCAAAAGTAGAAAAGCCAAAACCATTACACAGCCTTTTCCTGCTCAACCAGAAGACTCAGCTTCTAGGAAAAGGGAAGAGGCAGAAGATTATACTCAACAAACTCCCACTGGGGTCCCTATTCAGAGGCCCACTTGGCCAGACAGTCAGCAATCCCATTCCACTCACGGGGAATATGCCTGAAACTAACAGAATCCATCGAAAGACTTAACTGAAGAACCTGTTGCCCAATCACCGCCAGACACCACTCGACCTTATCAAAGTTACGATTAGTTATCATATCAATCACCACCTGGGAATCTAACTCACAAATAATGTTTTGCCATCCCAGATGACAACACTGTTTCAACCCCTGAAGGATAGCCAACGCCTCCATATAATTGTTCGAATGCCGGCCTTTATAGATAGAGAAGATAAACTGGATGTTGCCAAGACAATCCCGCCCAACCCCACCGATTCCAGCTTCCCCAGGGTTACCACGCGAGGAACCATTCGTGTTAAGCTTCAGTAGACCAGGGGAGGGAGGAGACCATCGGCCAAGTCTACAAACAGGCTTGAGTCTACGGCTACTATTATAAGCTGAACTCGTGTAAGAGGCAAGAGGCCTAACGTCTGACAGCTTACCCATAATGCTGGTGAGGATAAGGAGCTCCTCTGCACCCAGACCCTCCACCCAGACGCCTTTAGCAACGAATGTTTCCTGTAGGGACATTTGAACCTTATCCCATATAGCGTCAACATGCCTGAGTGCAGCGCAAAACACCCGCCTATTCCTCTCTATCCAAACATTCCACAAAATGAAGGCGAGACTTGCATACCAAGCGATTTGGAGAGCCTGCGCCTTGGAGTTGGGAGTGCTAAGATGATTCCAGAAGTCTCTTAATGAGGAAGCATGCCAGTAGGGTCGCCTCCAAGCGCTCCACCATCTGTGCCAAACATATTTAGCAAAAGAACACTAAAAGAACAAGTGCGCCCCTGTTTTCACCTCCTTGCAGCAGAGCACACATTTAGAAGGACCCTGAAATCTACGTTTGCACAGATTGTCCCATGTGAGACATCTATTATACACAAGCGTCCACATGAAGAAGTTACATGGGCCAGGTAAAGGAATTCCAAATCCTTTTCCCCCAATGGAAATTGACTTCCCCATGAGCTTGCTTAGATAAGGCCATGTATCCCTCCGAGACCGAGTAGGAGCCAGAGGACCCACCCCCCCAAGCAAGCACATCCTGTCCCAGAAGAGAATTACAATTCCTGGAATCTAATAGCTGAGCTAGCTTAGACCTGTTATCCATGGACCCACCCGATGGCCAATCCACAGAGTTTTTCCATCTAAAACCTGTAGCCAGGCCTATGCTATACTCCTCTTTGTAATGTGCCACATTAAACCAGCCAGCAGCATGAAACACATCGCATAAAGACTGAAGGTGCAGGTGAGAGGACATGATTGGGGGTGCCCCATCCCACGAATCTTCCCAGAAGAGAGCCTGCTCCCTAGTTTTACAAATCCAGAACAAGCTATTTTTAATTAAAGAAGCTCCAGCTTTGAGGGTACTCCAAATCATAGAGCCGCTCCTCTCAAGAGGCATCCAAATAATAACTGAAGACTCCACTCCCAAAAATTACTTCCTAGCCAGGATCCAGGCCCACATCTGGGCCTGATTAGTACACCATCTCCAATATAATTTAGCAGCCAAAGCCTGGCACACCAGGATGGCTGACTGCAGTCCCAAACCCCCATCTTGCTTTGGCCGGCACATAGTATCCCACTTGACCAGGCTCCATTTAGTGGACTGAAGGTTACCACTCCAGAGGAACTGGTGAGACAGGGCATCGAATTCTTTAAGAAAATAAATCGGGGCAGCCTGCACCAAGCAGCGGTACACTGGAAGAGCTTGTATCACCGATTGCAAAAGAGTAACTCTCCCAATCATGGAAAGCCATCTGTGTGTCCAGTGATTAACCTTATGCCTCAGATTATCCAAAACATTTTTCCAGAAGAGACGTGGTTGCCACCCAACCACTATGGGGATCCCCAAATAAACAACCAGGAGCACCTGAATTTGAAATCTCAGAATGGCCACGATTCTCCTCTGAATCGATCCAGGGGTGTTAAAGAAGTAGATAGAAGACTTGTGGTCATTGAATTGCTGCCCCATAGCATCTAGATAAGTGTCAAGGGTGTCCCTGAAGGTAGCCACCTCCCGTATGCAGGGTTTCCCAGCCAGGATAGTGTCATCAACAAACTGCAAATGGGACGTGGTTAAGCCCTCCCCCCACTGCCACCCTTGCACAGTGTTTTGGGACACTTGGGATTTGATAAGACGGCCCAAGCCTTCCGCCAGAATGATAAAAAGAAATGGTGATAATGGGTCACCTTGCCGAAGGCCCCTCGCTGCCCCAAAAAGCTCCGTTGGCTGTCCATTAATGAGCACAGAGAAAGAAGGCGTGGTGACACCACTCAGCACCCATTGTATCCAAGTAAGACAAAACCCAAAGGCCCTCATAATTCTGTCCAAGAATCTCCAACTGACCCTATCATAGGCCTTGGCTAAATCAAGCTTTATGAACATAGCCCTATCCCGAGAGGTGCTCATAGAGTGGATAGCCTCAGAAGCAATAACCACCTCATCCAAAATCTGCTTTCCAGCCACAAAACCTCCCTGCTCTTCAGAAATAACCAACGAGAGGCAATGTTTGATCCTCCCCACTAAGAGCTTAGTGATGATCTTGTAAATAACATTGCATAGCGCAATAGGCCTAAAGTGTTCCAGTATATCCGCCTGTTCATTCTTCGGAATGAGGACCAGGAAGGTAGCATTCAAGGCCCTCAACATGTCCTTATTGGTGAAGGATTCCTATAAAACTTCAAATAGATCCTGCTTGATGACATCCCAAAAGTCCTGATAGAACTCAGCTGGGAAGCCATCCGGTCTAGGAGCTTTGCCTCTTTTCATACTAAATACCACCCCTTCCACTTTAGCCCGCTCAATAGGTCTCATAAGGTACTCATTCAGCTCAGGAGACACCACAGATGGGATGTAGGACAGCACTTTATTTTCAACTAACTCTGAAGGAGGCAGCCCTTCAGCAAATAGGCTAGAGAAGTGAAGAACCGCTGCTCTAGAAATATCCTACGAGGTGCTCAGCCGAGAACCATCCGGGCCCACCAAGAATTGTAAGTGGCTTCTATTACGCCTATCCTGGATAGACTTGTGGAAGAAGGCAGTATTTTTGTCTCCTTCCTAAAGCCAATCAATCTGCGCCTTTTGTTTCCATAAAATCTCCTCTCTAAGTTCCCACTCACTAAGGTCCTTCACCGCCTGAGACTCAGCCCTGTGAAGTTCCTCAAACAAACCGGAGTCTCTAATCAGCCTAGTAATCCCATCTAGCTGATCTTGTGCTTTCTTCCTCATGTAGTGGAGGTTCCCGAAACTATTAAGGTTCCAATATTTTAGCCTACCTTTGACATACTGAAGCTTTTTAGCAAACGAGAACATGGTTGTCCCATGGTTGGGTTCACCTTGCCGCCACCAATGCCCCATTAACTCATGCAGGGAAGGTTCTCTAAGCCACATGAGCTGGAACTTAAAAGGGGGTTTCCTCGGGCTAGCTATATGATTAGTGGATAGCTTGATCAGCCAATGATCTGATCCACCCCAATCAAGAATCTCCGAAGCAAGGGAAGTGTAGCTAGACTGCCAATAACAGGAAACCAGAAATCTGTCAAGGCGTTTCGAGATACCATCCTCACCACTCCGCCTGTTGCTCCAAGTGAAGGTGCCATTGAGGGGCTTAACATTAGTGAGGCACAAAAGGTCAATGTTTTGGCGAAGGATTTCTGAAGCCGGACCAAGTCAAGCTAGGCCACCTCTCTTCTCCTCCATGTTGAGAACCGCATTAAAATCCCCTGTCATAATCCAGGGTAAATAGGGATGGCAACTTCTTATGTACCAGACATGATCCCACAACTTTCGCTGTCCAGGAAGATCCATAGGGGCGTAATAGTTTCCCCTGACTCCTTAGAAGCAGCAATCATAGTAAGAGTGGAATTACTGGCTAACCATCCAAGCGGGGTAAGAATTTCCGGATTCCAACACATAGCCAGTCCACCTGAAGACCCAAGTGCCCCAACACATTGGCTGTACCTAAAATACCAGCAGTTGGGTATAGAAGAGAACCACAATTCTACTGAGAATTTAGTCTCCTGGATGCAAAGAATATCTGGAGAATTAGCAATCACCAATTTAGAGATAGATTTTTGCCGGGGAGAGCTATTCAAACCCCTCACATTCCAGGAAATAATAATCATTGGGAAACATGTGGGAAATGTTCCTCCAAGGGCTTAACATGCCCAACCTCTATTAACAACTCACCTGTAATTTTCAATTTTTCCTGGTCCTTTCTGTGCCCAGCTCAAACAGAATTGGAGCCAATAGGCTTCTTAAAAGTTCTAGGCAGAATGCCAAGGCTAGAGGAAGAGCCTTTATCATTTCGTGACGCCTCCACTTCCTTTGCCAGGTCTGCCCAACTTACCTCTGACTCCCTTTGAGGCATCAAATCAACATCAGGTGCATCCTGCATAACCCTGTCAATCTCCAGGGTCGGCCTATGCACCAAGGCAGGAGTCTCCTCACTTGGGGCGGTTGGAGCCATAGTCTCTTCTTCCTCCACCTGCAGAGACACCGAAATTCCATCCTCAATATGCATGCTGTCCAGAGCTTCAAACCTGTTAAAATCTACCTCATTCTGTCTATTCAAGTTTGTCCTTTTCACCCCCCGAGACTTCCCACGGCACCTAACTGTAGTAAAACCATCCTTGTCTGGACCCCTGGAGCTATTTGTGCCTAAAGTCGCACCTTTCGTGAGGGACAGATTTTTCCCTTTATGCTGGCCATTTGATTGTTCCTGCACTGTCCCAGCATATTTCTGCTGTCTGAGTCTTATGTCCCTATTGGCAGCCCAAACTTCAGGCACCTCACCTTGAAAGGCTTTCTCCTTAACCACCTGCGGGCATTGTCTGTGTAGATGGCCATACTCGTGGCAAATGCAGTAGCGAAATGGGATAGCTTCATAATCGAGTTGTTGAATCCAAGATGAGGATCCCAGACAAATCTCAAGAGAATCCAGAAGGGGATTATTTAGATTAATCTCAACACAAATACGGGCAAAGGATATTACCTTTTTATCCAGAGTTTGATGCGCAATTGCCATCGGTACTCCCAGTAAGGCCGCTATTTGACGGAGGATATCCTCCCGCCAAAACTCCAAAGGCAGTCTCGGCAACCGAACCCAAACAGGGACACAGGTAGGAAGATCATCTGCTGAATTGAAACCAGCGTGCCATGGCTTAAGGAAGAGGCAAATTCTATCGTAGAAGTATGGCCCCCCTTCGAAAATCCTATTCTGGTCCGCTACCGAGGAGAAATTCACAATGAAGTAGCTGTTTCTAGCCAGTAAAATGTCGAAATCTCCCTCAATCTGCCAGGTCCTCCTGATCCATGTCTCCAATGCTGCTAAAGAAATGCGTAATCCCAAAAATTTGCATATAAGGGCATGGCTAGTCAGGTATTCGACCTCATCACTTACAGAGTCCTGAGAGAGAACTAATACCGGTCTCTCCTGACTCCTGGGCAGACAACCGTTGATTTTTTTCAACTTGGAACTCTTAGCCACAAAAACCCTCTCCTCCTCCTGTGCTACCACTCCAGACAGAGGACGATCCAGTCTGGGGGTGCCATTCTGGCCACCCAGCTTCATGTCGTTTCTTCCCCCGCCTTCTACCATCGCGCCTCCGCCTGGTCTTTTTGGTCTTGAATATTTTCATATACTATCATATATATATATATATATATATATATATATATATATATATATATATATATATATATATATATATATATATATATATATATATATATATATATATATATATATATTCACTTTTCATCAAAGCTACAAACTAATATAGGAAATAATCAAGGGCCAAATCCTCAAGTGATCATCTACCACACACACACGCACACACACACACAGATATATATATATATATATATATATATATATATATATATATATATATATAGTCATAAACATCTAGCTCTCTAAAGAAGCATATACCACATTTCCAAATAGGCCAATAGATCAAAAATCAATTCCCCTAGTTAAAATATAATTGCCCCTCCCTAAAATAAATAATGTGTAAACCGATAACTTTTTTAGGGAAGCTACTCTCTTAACTTAGAATTAGTTAACATATTTAATGCTCACTATATTGAAATATTTTTTTTGTAGTTTCTATTATATATTTACCTTTATTTTTTCCCTGAGTGTACTTCCCATGAAATCCTCTTATGCTTTCATTTTGAGTGTTGTGATGTAGATTATTATTTAGTTGTATTTAAGTGGCTACATATAAAATAATGCAAATAACTATTTTTTTTGCCATGTGCCAAGTAGGAGACATGAACAATGGAGAGACTAGTTTATGAAATTGATATACATCTAGGGTTTTGGGTGAGGGTAAACCATCTACACCACTTCACTCAAGCCTCATTTTTAGAGGGGATAATTTGCTTATTGAATTCTAAGCATGTATTTTGTAATACTACTTCTCATGACCTACTCCTCCCGATGATTACACATCGATTCACATGTATAAGATCAACCCTGGTCAACCCACTTTGAGACATATGCCACCTATTTGGACCTCTCTCACTTCATATTCTTACCCCCCATACATCCCTAGTCCATATCGTCCCTTTTGCACATAAGTCAGACTTGCTATAGACCATTTGAGGCCTTTTGGGAGCCTATTGACTAGACGAGGCCTTTATTTGACCTAGGCCATGGCTTGTGTGAAGGAAACCCATGGTTTAGGATGAAATTTCCTTCACCAAATCCATGACCTAGGTATAACATTCCCAAAAGTTCTAAAATAAAGTCAAATAGTAAAAAATGGCTAGTTTCAGGTCATTTGATGGATTAGGGTTGGGATATATGCCTCATTATCATTCATTTGAGCCTCCTCTTTTTTCATTACACTCTCACTCTTGATTTTTCTTCCCTCTCTTGAATCTCATGCCTTCTTGAATAACTCTTGATTCATTCTTGGCACTTTTGAGCTTGATTGGTGACAGAAGATCGCATATGCTACTACACACTTGCTTGGATATTCCATTGTTGCTCTTCGTTATTATTACTTCCTTGTGGTTTGTTTCCAAGCTTATACATTTGAATTACACTTGATTTGTGAATTAGTTGGATATCTTACAACATTTTATGTTATCACTTCACCTCCTTCTTTGCTCTTGGATTTTGGTTTGGACTTCAGCTTGCACATAGCTTGTCTTCCTCCTATGTTACTTCCTTGTTTGGATTCTTGGTTTATAGAAAATTTGCACATCATCTTGGAACTTTATTTGAGGGAAATTTTCTATGCAAATTTAAACTCCATTATTTTATGTAGTATATATGCTAGGGTTTGAATTGTTTTAGTGAAATAGCTATTTTGTGCATTACTTAGAGTAGTTTCTAAAGTTTCTTACATTTGTATATGATTAAAGATTAATTTCATTTCTTGAAATATTCCTTTGTTGCATATCATTTATCTCTTTGGAAACATTCCTCATTTCATAGTAGAGATATATATGCTCAAGATAAACTAGGGAACTTACTTAAACATTCTCTCTCTCTTGCTAAACTAGAACACTGCATTGTTAGAAAATGGTATTATTGATTTAAAAAGATAGCTCAAATCTAGAATAGGCATGCTCTTGAACCCTTTCTTGAAAATAGATTTATTACTTAAAACTTCTTTCATTTGGCCTCAAAGTGTCTTATCTTCTAGATTTACATTTCATTTGGTATATCTCCGCATTTGGTATAATATTATTCACTTTATATATGCAATCAATATTCTAGTCTTAGCTAATTGCTTTACTATGGTTATAATCACTAGAGTTACTTGCATATATTGTGTGCCTATTGTTCTAGCCATAACCTAGTTTTAAAGTCTATCTATATCTTGGTTCAAGCCAAAAAACTAGAGAGACACTATAGATCTCTTATATCCCATATAACCCCTAAGCCTTCTAGCCTCTTGGTGGTTTGCTTTAGCACTATGCCAAACACTAGTGGTTCCATTCAGATTCTTGGAGCTACATTTTAGGATGCCTGGTGGGACATCACATATGGTTTCACATTAGTTATATGTCAATTAAATCTCTCGTATCTAACTCCCCTCTATTATCTATAAGGCTTTTCTTTCAATTATGTTTCAACTTTCATCGTGGTTATTTTCTCTTGCTTTGGTTTTGTGTCTTTTTTCCTATTGGTTCTCCATTAATTTGCCTTTTATATTTTCTTTTATATTGATCATGACTCAGTAAATCCATGGTTCATCTCCCACCCTTGGGATGCTAATCCTGATGGATTCTAGGTTTCATCCTTGAGTTCACTAATGATAAATCTATGTTTTCAATAAAACGTCATAGACACTTTAGGACCCAGGAGCTTCCTTCGACACAACATGGTAGTCTACACCCTCTTGCATTTGAAAGGAAAAAATATTTGCAAGACTATAACTGAGGAACTCAATCTCCTTTTCACCAATCCAAGCTTCATTTTTTTGAGGATGTTTTATCTTAGCCTCATGCCATGCCTCATTCACCCATTCAAGGTGATGAAGATCTCCCTGCATAGTTAGGACCTAACAAGTTACATGTAATCATTGATGATTGGTATAGACATATTAAATTGAATTAAGTGCTTCCTTATTCCTCTAGGAGTTGATGACATGCTTCCTATAGAAATAGAGCTCGATCCCGCTCAGTTTTGAGTGCCTCAACCTATTCTCATGAGTTCCTTACCTCTTTCTTGATTAGAAAATCTAGAGAAATAAAATCCTCACAGCCATGTTGTGGGTCATATGTATTATAACTCGGTGAGGTGTCCCCATCTTGGGGTTTCCTCCCATCCTCCTAGGATTTCTTTTAGAGTTTCTAATAATCATATTTATTTTGATCACCACTTGAAAACTAGAGATTCATGGAATGCATATTAAGAGCATCAGTAGCCACTAATTAACCCTCATCTAATGGCAAGTGATCAAAATCATAACTACATAACCATTTCTATGACAATTATATGTCTTCCCATCATCCCCATGGGGATCATCACACTACCCGTGTCCATTCCCCACCCTATGGTAGAGATTATTTCCATCAAGAGCATCCTCCCTATCAAGAGCTTCCCTGGCATCATCTTCCCCATGGTCATGGTCATGATTATGCTTATGGGAATAGACAAAATCATCATCATCATCATCACTCTATCAGAGTTCATCATCATCCTACTATCAATCAGGCTTATAAGGATCTCAGTCAGAATCTTCTTTACCCATGGGTGCGTGTTATTCCCCTTCCTAATCCTATCCCTAAACTACCTAAGTTTAATGGGATGTAGGACTCTAGTCCCACAGAGGATATTATGACATTCATGATGGTGTTTATGGATTGGTAACAAGGTGAATGCATGATGTTAAATCTCTTCACTCATTATTTGCAAGCCAAAGTTCTTATCTACAAATTTTTTCTCTAGTTTCTAACTCCTTATGGATGACTTCCTCTAATATTTTGATATTTCCAAACCCTTTAACCTTGTCATCCATCACTCACATCTATAGCGTAGGCCAAGGGTGGGTCAAACTTTGATTTTATGCATAAATAGTGTTCAATTGTTCATATGTGTAGGACTAGCTTCTTGGATGACCAGCTTTATGATATGTTCATATGAGCATTGAGGTTGGAGGTTCACCTTAAGGTCCTCAAGCATGAACTTACCTCTTATGATGAAGATATTAATTATTTTATGATGAATGAAGTGTTTGAGGTGCGCATGAGCATGTGCCCCATCCCTTCCCAAAATTTATCCTTTTTGCATGATCATAACTAGAATACAACAAATGATGGTGTCATTGATTCTCCTCCCAAGAAGAAGGAAAATAAAGATAGTCCAAGGTAAATGCCTTGAGAAAGAAACCAAATGAAAATAAGGCTTCTGAATTGGGCATAACAAAGCAATGAATTATGTTTCCTTATGACCTCACCATGTTTTATAATTTCCATCAGATGAGGGGGCATGGTAATAATAATTTTATCATCCAAAAGTCTAGTAGCCAAGCCTCGTCTTCGCCATAGAGTTCTACACTTACAAAACCCAACTGCAAGTTAAATGTTTTCAAGGAGCCTCTACCTGACCATGATAAGGAGAAGAAGAATAATAAAAAGAAGAAATCAAAGGCTAAGGCCCGACATTCCCGTTCATGATATTCCACCTCTTCTAACTTCTCTTCCTAGGATGAACCAAGAGGGAAAACCAAGTATGAGAGTAGAAAGGTAATTTTTGCTATTGACATAGCCTCTACTGGGTATGAGTGCTTTGCCAACACACACTTTGATCAAGCCAGTGAGCTTGTTGGAGAGACTAATGGTGTTTTTCCCCTTGTCTAACCCATACGGGTAGAAAATCTTAAGGTAAGATTTCACTTTAGACATAACATCCCTCTCCAGGCTAGATAACATCCTTACTCCATCATAGAGGAGTTTTAGGGCCTCTTTCTTGAGATCTCTATTTTTGACCTTCTTCCCCTTTGCCCTGAGCAAAGGGGCCTCATCTTCAAAAAACTTGGTCTCTCTCATAAGGATCTGCTATAAATGTCAAAGTATTATTTAACTCTGATGCACATGAACAACCTCATCCTCCCATCTTATCTTTCAACCCAACCTCTTTTATAGATGCTTTAGTTTTTGCAAAGAGGGATCATTTCCATCTCTATATCAAGACTTATGTTGATGATTATCACATTAATAAGTTCATTATTGATGAAGGATCTACATTGAATATCATGTCCATATGTGTGTTCAATGAGCTCAGAATAAATCGAAAGAATCTCTCTGATTCTCACCATAACTTTACCAATTTTAACAATGACATAGTTACATAGGTAGGGAACGTGAAACTATAGGTCAAGTTTGGCCCCAAGATAGTTAGAATCATGTTCTATGTGTTAAACCTAGATCTTTCATACAACATAATTCTTGGTCATCTTTATACCTATGCCATGCATGCCATTACATTGACCATGTTATATATGGTTTAGTTTGTGCATGAAGATGAGGTTCATACCTTAGAGGCTAACCCAGATCCCTGGGTATTACTCTATGTAAAGACAAAGCCCTCAAGTGAAGCTCTGGTTGTCTACTCATAGGGGTTTGTAGATTCTCCTACACCCCCTATTTATAAGTCTCATTTCTTCAAGGATGGACACTTTGATTCACCTGAGTAATGATCAATGTTTATTCCTTTATAGTTTGGCATGTATTGGTCGACTCCCTCTTTTGTTCCATGACACTAGGCCAAGCTATCTTTATTCTAGGATCTCTTTTATGATGTTTTTTTAGATATAGAGCTCCCCATATTATCATAATTTACCCATCAAAGTATAGGCTCTCTCTATGCATCTTCTACTGAGACCACTAGAGTGGCTAAATCCAATCTTGAGTGTTGTTTCATTCATGTTATGACATGAAACTTGTTTAAGGAGATAAAGGATTACACCAATCTCATATGAGTCTATCGTAAGTATCATTATCCCTTTCATCACCTTGGTTTGGATATTTCTCTCACATATGGGACAAACCTAGGCCTTCTTATGATGAATGTCCTGATGGTTGATACTAAAGTGTTAGATGAGTTATTCCCTCCTACGTTTGAGTGTTTTGATGAAGGTAATGCTATGGAGTTTGAAGGATCCATAGATATCAATCTTGGTACTTTAGTAAGGCCTATGATCATTAAGATTAGCACTATCCTTGCTCTTGAGGAATGAGATGTTTTGATTACCTTATTACATGAATTTTTAGACATATTCACTTGGGAATACATTGACATGAAGGGCATGAATCCTAACATAGTCATCCATAACCTCATTATAGATAACATGACCCATCTCATTCACCAAAAGTAATGACCCATGGCTCTTTAAGTATCCTAGTTGGTCAAAGTAGAGATTGAGAAACTCATCCAAGTTGGCTTTATCTGAGTTGTTGACTAGCCCTACTAGATTTATAACATTGTTACCATTATCAAAAAGAATGGGACTCATTTGATTTGAATTGAATTTTGGGATCTCAATATGGCCTACCCAAAGGATACATTTCCTACTCCTTTGATAGACCATATTATTGATTCTACCACTAGTTTTGAGATCATGTCCCTTATAGATAGTTTCTATAGGTAAAACCAAATCTAGATTACACTCAAAGACAAGCATAAGATGATGTTCACTACCCCATAGGGTACATTCTACTAGACCATCATGCCTTTTAGTCTAAAGAATGTTGGGGCCATATATCAGCATGTCATGACTCACCTTTTCCATAACCTTATTGATAAGATCCTTGAGTGCTATGTTGATGATCTCCTTAAAAAATCTCATAAGTGGGATGGGAATATTAAAGAAATCAAAATCATCTTTGACTATCTTTGATAATATCACATTAGTCTCAACCCTGAGAAGTGCATTTTTATCATTTCAACTAGAAAGCTCCTAAGCTTTCTTATTTTGTAGAGGGGCATTGAAGTGGATCTTGAGAAGATCAAGGTGATCCTTGAGATGATTCCCCTGTGTAACCTCATCCAGTTATAGTCCTTCCTTGGAAAATTTAAATTTCTTAGACATTTCCTTGAGAAGTATGCTTACAAATCCATACCCCTCACATGTCTGTTATGCAAGGACACTTCATTTTTATGGTATACTAAAGTCCAAGTGGATTTTAAGGAATTGAACCATATGATTCATTATCCTCCCATCCTAATGGAAACCATTTGGTAGCATTAGTTCATATTATATACCTATGTTACTAATATTTGCATCAAGGACATGTTATGTCAAAAAGATGAAACCAATAAGGAGAGAGTTGTTTACTACATCTCTCACACACTAGTTGGCCCCAAACTCAACTATTCTCTTGTTAATCATCAGTACCTTTCTCTCATATTTTATAGAAATGAGTTATGACATTACATGTTTGGCCAAAATAACAATGTGATTATCCAGTCTATTCCACTTCATTACTTACTCAGCAAGACACATCTTGCCGACATGACTGTGAGGTGGATCATGTTTCTTCAGGAGTTCAACATCCAAATCATTAACCAAAAGTCCACCAATGGATTTGTTATGGTTGACCAACTCGCTAAGTGCTTATAACCCTACCTTAATGCAGAGATGGTTGATGATGCCTTTACCAATGAGATGGTCTACTCGATTGACCAAAATGAGGTCTCCGAGTGTGATTGGTATCGAGACATTATCTGTTAGCTTGAAGACCAATGTTATCTAGTTACCACATCCTCACAAGAATGCTATCAAATCCATAATATTACTATCCACTATGTCATCATTAGAAGCATCTTATTCAAGAGGGGTCTCAATGTCATATTGATGTAGTGCATTTCCCATGAGGACATCCCTCTCATGCTTGAGGAATCTCATAAGAACATTTATGGTGGACACCTAAGAGGGAAAGCCACCACTTAGAATATTATTAGGATGGGATACTACTTGCCCACTCTTATTAAGGATGTAGTCCAGTATGTGAAGAAGTGTAAGATGTGTCAAGTCACAGGGGATACTATCAATGCCCCAATCAACCTCTTACACTTTATTTCAGTCCTTTGGCCTTTCTTAGTTTGAGATCTTAACTTCATCAGTGTCATCAGTGAGTTCAAACCCACCTCTTTTGATGGCCATCATTGGTTCATCACTACCACTGACTATTTAATGAAGTAGGTTGAGGCCATGCCTCTCAGTAGCATGTGTGATAAGACTATTGCCAAGTTTATCTTGAACCAAATTATTTTTAGTTTTGGGGTTCCCACTATGATTATGGCTTATAATGACTTGGGATTTGAAATCCCTAAGATGCATGAGTTTGTTGAACATTTTGGGATCAATCTCCATTTTTCTTATACCCATTTTCCCTAGGTACATGGACAAGCAGAGTCTTCAAATAAAAATTTGAAGAAGATGTTTCTCCATAACATTGCCTAATCCAAGAGAGACTAGCATCTAATGCTCTATCCTACCCTTTGGACCTATCAAACTAGCTTCTAAATGGCCATGGGGGAAACCACATACTCTCTTGTGTATGGGTCTGAGGTTATTCTTCCCTTAGAAGTCTTAATCCCTTTGATGTGGTTTAATAATTTTGGCTCTCTTTTTAATGAATAAAAATGTACCACTTGCCTCACCAAGCTTGATAAATTAGATGAGCGATGTCTAGTTGCTCTTGAGTATAACTATGCTTACTAGCATCATTAATTCCACCAATTTAAGAAATTGGTGCACCATCATCATTTCAAGGTAGGTAATATGGTCCTCATTTTTTATAAGGATCACCATAAGAAGGGAAAACTCATGAACAAGTGGTTCAGCACTTTTGTCATCACTACCTCTCTATAGAATGGGGATTTTCATCTCTTGACCCTCAAAGGTGAGCCACCACAACATTCGATTAATGGGTTATGCCTAAATACATTTCATGTATTGGACCCACATGGCCCTCTAGGAAAGTCACCTATGGTGGTTAGGTGAGTGTTTCCTCTCTTCTATCACCACTAACCTTTGTGCCACTCATATAAGTGTGTGTAATGAAGCATACACATCACACATAAAATCAAATACATATATATGCTATACAGAGAAAAACACTATGGTGGTTAAGTGAGTGTTTCCTCTCTTCTATCACCACTAACCTTTGTGCCACTCGTATAAGTGTGTGTATATGGGTTCTTTGTTAGCAATTCCTACTACGTAATCATATGTATCTAGTAGTCTATATTAGATGAAACATACACATCACACATAAAATCAAATACATATATATGCTATAAATAGAAAAACACTATATATATATATATATATATATCACAAAATGTAAATGTTTTTGTCTAGGTATGTCACATGGAGTCATAGTTCTAAAAAATTGCTACATGCATAGATATATATGCATACCCCATTCAACCTATGACTAGGTGATATACATGATAATCATCCTCTAGGTGTAAATCTTGATCTCTGCCTCTCAGATAGTCAAGCTATAGTCTCCTCTAATCAAGCCAACTAGTTTGACCTCACTTTAGGTACCTTAGCTCTCTTGATCTACTCTAAGGCTAACTCAGCCCATAATTAATCAATATCAATCTCTTATCTCACCAATCATGCCTTAATCTCCACTATAGACTCACTGTATTTTTTTGTATATGCCTCAAGCCATGATGACTTAGCCTCTATCTACGAAATCACGTGTTGATACCTTGCCATCTCGAGTGATGCTCATGCACCCACCCACCAAAATTGAGTATGAGACTCTATTGCCACTAATAGATGTGGCACCCATTCCATCAGTGGTGTTATCACCACATTAGGGATCAGTTCCCTCAATATTAGGTCCACCTGGGGTCCAGTCTAGCTAGGCTAGTTTCTTGCACATACACACAGCATATGTGTTAGTCACATATCAGTTCTCATTATGGATGAGTATAAATATGAAGTCATATATAATAAATACACTTGTCTTACCTGGTAATGTTGATGGCCTCTGTAACCCTCCTACACATTGTTCTCCTCCTAGTGGTGGTGGTCCTCACCATGGTATCCCCCTTGCTCTACCTTTGTTTTTTACCAAGTTTAACCCCTGCTAGCCTAGGTTGTGCCCATCTTGATCACCCCACCAGATCCTATCTCCTTGGATAATGGTATGATACCTTTGGACCTCAGAAGACTTCCTATCACAAGTAGCTATCTACCTTGACATCCTCTAGACATGCTATAGACCTATAGGGATATCAGATGTAGCTAGACAATATATCTGAATCCAAGGTGGTTCACACTGGCCCCACCCTATCTATAAACCATATAACCCATGTCATGCCCACCTATAATGTAAGGTACACCTCACAACCATATGGTGTCCTTGGTTAGGTCAATGAGAGCCTCTCAGAAGCCCAAGACATTAGTAGGCTAGGCTATATCAATCTGCCTAACACTGTACGTTGGATGTGATCCAACTACTGGTAAAATCCACCTAGGATATACTATCCCTAGCCATATATTTTTCCTCCCTTTGTGCATTAGACAAATCCTATCAATGAGAGTAGTAGTCATCCTATACTTTAGTTGACATAGAGCCTCCTAACCATAGTCCTTGATATTACTATCCTAAGAGTGGGTACATATAGATAAAACTATGTGATCTATACTCTATGGTTATTTTTATAGGGGTGAGTTCACGCCAAGCAGAGATTTATTGCTGCTATGTCCTACACCAATAATAGCTCTATCTCTCTACCCATTGACTCCACCTTGTAGAGTAGGTATACATCCTTAATGTTGAGGACAACCTCTAGCTCACCCCCCAACTAGAAGACATGACTTTCAGGTACCCATGCAATCACTAATGCATTCACCAGGTCCTTAGAGTAATACAATGAGGGCATGTGTACTAGCCTCAAAAATCCTACACTCTATAGGTGATCATGGTCTACCATAAGTAGAGCATCTATCTCCTTGGCCAACCATGCAATAATTATCTCTCGATTGGTCACCTCACATGGCCCATCTCACTATACTGACCACTCTCGCACTAGTGAAGGTCCTCCCTATTATGGTATGTTAACTCTTCCCTCTGTCTGTAAAAGTATGCGAATAGGAAAATGGATTAGTCTAATGCACAAAAATAAGTAAGGGCAAGTAAAAAATAATGTTGTTTAATCTACTTATCATATTTTTTCTCTCTTTCCTCCTTTGGACCCTTCTGGGACCTCCCAAGATCCGTCAATCTCCTCGGGGCCTATTTTGAGGCCTCCCTACCCAAGGATATGGATTTATAAGAAAATTAATGGCCTGGGTAGGACAAGCAATGGCCTATGTTGGGTTGCCTTGGGGAGCCCCAAGACTTCTCCTCTGTGACTCCAAGGGTCATGATTTGAGCCCCCATTGGTCCTATTTTATCTAGCTCACCTAGCCCATCATTTTGAGTCCTTATTTCATCCAATTCATCTACCAAATCATTCAAAATGAGTCAAAACATGTCTAAAGCCTTCCAAACCAAAAAAAGAAAATCAATTTGACAAAATTCATTCATTGGACTTACCCAGACCATCCTGTTCATCTCTAACATTCTCCCATGTCATCATTTGCTCTACTTGGGCTTTGGTTGCTCATGGGCTCTCCTTTAGCTCTTTCAAGGTGAAAATAAGAGTGAAAATGACCTATTTTCTCTATTTTCCCTCTTTTTATTCCCTTTTCTTACTTTTTGTGAGCCTTTTTTGGGTGTTTTATCCACTTTTAATTTTAGACCGTAAAACTTCCATCATAGAGATTTTGGTAGATTTTGAGTACATTAGAAGCCTCCATTTTTTAATCCAAGGATTTCTTGGACCCATTTTTACCCTATTTTGGTTCTTAGGATCCTATTTGGGTCCCTATAAAGCTCTTGGGCCCATGTCCCATCTCGTGGGCACCCAGGGATATAAGTTACTTGTTGTATTTCTTTTAGTTTGTCATTTGTCTGCTTTTTTATAGTCTATCTATTCTAACTTCTTCTTTCTCTTATTCGTCATGGTTATAGATAGGGTCATCAATTGGCTATGATGGTTTGAGACTTGCTCTAGTCTTATCAATTGGTCATCATCTTCTCTAAACTTCCCCCACTTTTCCCTTTGTTACCTCTCACCATGATCAATTTTGGTTTAATGTTATGATTGTGGCTCAATTTCATTAATTATTTCCCTTATGCAACTCATTTACACCACTTCTCTTTGATATCACCTTTTTTAGTTATTAGTATTTCATCCTTAACCCCCATTATGGTGCACCTCTTAGTGGTGAATCCCATCGATGGAAGTATTTAGGGCAACCTAGGACCAGCAGCTGTGGCTTGGGTTATCAGTGATTAGTGGGCCATGATCTTGTTGCAGCTAGTTTCTTCCTTACCAATAAGACAAATAATGCCACAAAGTATCATTCAATAATTAGTGCCTTAACTGGTACCCATGAGTTAGGTACATGTTATGTGTAGTTATTTTATGACTCACTCTTAGCTATGTCTGAACTCATCAATTTATGGGCCATATTTAGTTTTGTGTTTCTCACCCTCTTTGAGGTGGCACATGATTTACTCTCTTTCTTCATGGGTGTCCAATTCACCCCTATCCCTCACAAAGAGAATACTATGGTTGATGCCTTATTGATTATAACTCTAGATAGTATGCTTTAATTTTATATCACTTGTGTCCTTTCTTTGCAGGAGCTGGATTTGGAGCTAGAGCTTAAGCTGGAGTTGGATTTTAGAATATTTATCATTTGTACTCTCACATGTGGATCGTACTATCGACTGTATCCACTACCACCCTTATCTGGTAGGTGTAGGTAATGTTTCCTTTTATTTTTTTAGTTCTTGATTTTCTTTGCTTTGGTGTGGCTTCCAGGTATTACAAAACAATCTTTATTCATTCAAACACTATTTGCTTGTACTTTGAGGGCATATTTAATCATACTTCTCATGATCGTACTCTTCCTTATGATTACACATTAGTGCACAGGTAGACTACCAACCCTAGTCATCCCACTTTGAGACTCTTCCACCTTATTAGACCTCTCTTACATCATATTCTTACCCCCATACATCCCTAGTCCATATTGGCCCTTTTGCACACAAGACAAGGTTGTTAGAGAACCCCTGGGTCATTTTGGGAGCTTATAGACTAGTTCAAGCCCTTATTTAACCTAAGTCATGGATTGTGTGAAGGATAATTGTGGAGTAGGATACACATTTCCTTCAACAAAGTAGAGGCCTAGGTAGAACGTAACCAAAAGTGTCAAAATGAAGTCAAATGATAAAAAATGGCTAGTTTTACGTGATTTGATAGATTGGGGTTGAGTTATATACCTCATCATCATTCATTTTAGCATACTCTCATCTCATTCCACACTTTATCTTCATTCTTATTCCCTATCTTGAATCTCATTCCTTATTTAATCTCTCTTGATTCATTCTTGGCACTCTTGATCTAGATTGGTGACAAAGGACCCCATATGCTACTACACACTTACTTGGAGACTCCATTGCTACTCTCAATTATTCCTTCTTCCTTTTGTATTTTTTCCAAGATTTTACATTTAGCATTGCACTTTATTTATGTACTTGGTTAGAGCTCTTACATCATTATAAGTTCTCACTTCACCTCCTCCTTTGCTCTTGGCTCTTAGTTTCGACTTTAGCTTGCACATAGCTTGGTCTTCTTCCTATGTTGCTTCCTAGATTGTATTCTTAGTTGGTAGGACATATGTAATTAATCTTTGAGCTTGATCTAAGGGAAATTTTCTATGAAAATTAAAACTCCATTGTTTTGTGTAGTGTATATGATAGGGTTTGAATTATTTTAATGAAATAGTTGTTTTGTGCATTGCTTAGAGTAGTTTTTAAAGTTTATTGTATTTTTATATGATTAAATAGTAATTTCAATGCTTTAAATATTTATTTATTTTATTCATTTCTCTCTTTATAAACAAATTTCATTTCATAGTAGAAATATACATGCTCAAGACAAACTAGGAAACTTACTTAAATATTCTCTCTCTCTTGCTAAACTAGAATATTAAATTGTTAGAAAATGATAGTATTAATTTTGAAAGAAATCTCAACTATATAATTGGCATGTCTTTTAACCCTTTCTCGAAAATGTCTTTGTTACTTAAAACATATTTCATTTGGCCTCAAAGTGCCTTATCTTCTAGATTTACATTTTAGTTGGTATCTCTCCCAATTTGGTATTATTGTTTTCACTTTGTTTATGCAATCAATAGTCTAATATTAGATACTTGATTTACTATGATTATAATCAATAGAGTTACTTTCATATTTTATGTGCCTATTTGTGATAGCCCAAACCTAGTTTGTAAGTCTATCTATACCTTGGTACAAGCCAACAAACCAGATAGCCACCATAGATCTCTTGTAGCCCATAGAACCCCTAAGCCTTCTAGCTTCTTAATGGTTTTCTTTAGCACCTTTCCAAACACTAGTGGTTCCATTCAAAATTTTAGAGCTACATGATCCATGATCTATAAAAATTTTACTTGTATAAATTACATCATCATACCACCCATTTGCATGATACTCTACCTGATCTTCTTATAATCATGTGTAGAGATAGTTACATAAGAGAAAACATATTTTAACCTCCAATTTTTTCCATGCCTCATATCTAAACCAAAAATAAACACCCAAAGATTACATACTATAATAACATAAATATCAACTTCATCCAAAAGGGAAAATATCATCAATTGTCTGAAACAATCCCTAATTTTTTTTAAGAATTAATATACAGAGTATGTAATAGGACTTCATGTGAAGCCCAATACAAAAATTTCAAATACATGACACATCATCACACATATACACAAGATGAGTATACAAACCATAAATGGATTGGGTCATAGAGACACATAAGGACAAACATCACTAGAGGATTCTATAGAGAAAAGGATTGCCTAGATGATGATATACCATTAGAGGGGTATTAATGTGTGGGTACACACCAATAACCTTCAAACCTTATAGAAATCACTCATTTTCCCCATAGGATCACCTAGGGATCCTCATCCGAATTTAAGTATCCAATTATCATATGTGGTTATGACTTGGCAAATCATGAGGCTGGAAGGTTTAACTCATGCCTCGATATCCATAATGTCAGAATCGGTTTGTAGTTTAGTTCAAGATACAAGGTTAAAGACCAAAAGGATATATTTATATTAGGTTATTTTCACATCACACCAATTAAACACACTATTAAGTGAAGTACAAGGGTCTATGATTCTCATCAGTCTACCTGATGTTGAAATGCCATCTTGGATGACATAACATATCCATCATATAAAATCATGCTCAGTTCTAGGGATATCAATTTCACCAACACCTTCTTTCAATGAATGATGTTTTCTAACATAGCCCATAAATCTATATCCAAGAGTCTTAGGAAGTTTCCAACAATGTTCGTACCTCATGGATTGGATGGATCACATTACCTATTAATAATAAAATATCCCTAAAACTTTCTTACTCTCCCAAGAAAGTTATATTCACCCCATTAGGCCCTCCAGGATTAAGTTACATCCTTGGAACTCCCAATAATACTATACCTGATCATCATGATATGGATCACCCATACAAGCTATCAATGATCACCAAGCATGATTTTTTGATTCCAACAAAAAATTTCTATCACTATTCTTCCAATTGACTTGTTTCAACAAGTCAAAGGTTGACTAGCAATGCTTTCTTTGACACAACATAATATCAAGAAATGATGAACTTAGACAAGGCTCCAGGTGAATAACATATCATCATCATAGGAATTATAGTTTCTCACAACCATTAAATTCAAATAAAATTCACAAAAGAATCCTCACGGATGTAAAATATATTCACAAACATCATAACATCCTCATGGATGTAAAATATATCCAAGAACATCATAACCTCCTTATGGGATTAAAAATTAACCATGATCAAAATAACAACATCATGGAATAAAAACATATCCACACACTTAATAGCTTCTAGCCTTCTTGGAGTGATGAAATCATAGGCTTCTTCATTCAACTCAAAGGAGGAAAATTAATCATAACAAAATAAATCCTTAATTCAACTAAAATACATATATTTTTCATCCATAAGTATTATTATAGATACACTTATTCATTTTCAGGTCATAATGGTTGCAATCAGCCAATCATATCATATTTTTCAACCAAAAAAACCTAACCAAACTTTGCTTATAAGTACACTAATTGGAACAAAATAGTGTTCCTCAAGAATTAGGCACATTACTTAAATTTTTTTCATTGCTTAAACTAGTCATGTATAGAGACACATAATCCAAGTAAGAACTTATAATTTCTTACCCTAGTTGTCAATAAATTATAGCTATATGAAATTCTCAATTTATCCACAAGAAGTGATATTAAAACTTGTAAAATAAGTAAGGGCATCTCCTTGATGTTTCTAGCAAAATATAGAGGATCTAATAGTGCCTCATAAGCATGTATTTGTGCTTCAAAAATCAACATGGCATAGTTAAGTTAATCAGATTGATATACATAACTATGAACAAAATAGTTTCATACACACAATAGCTCAACATGAACTTTACCAAGGTCTATGTCTCTCAAAGGTAGACATGTTTTGGAATAACCTTTCTCAACCAGGAGCAACTTCAACTCATGAAGACATTCTTACTCCACTTAAAACCATTCATTTTTAAAATAGCATGTTATTTCTGTAATTCTAGCATTTAAGCTCTTTTCAACAACTTGAATGAGATATTCGATTTATTGAATAATAATTACAATAGTTTTATCTCTAAGACTATAAATAGTTATCACCATCATTCATGATTCACAACTCCTCAATGGATCAAGGCATTCCCTCAACAAGTGGAGAGCACAAGCTCAACTAATTTACCCAAGTATGCCATCTCCTCGTACCTAATCTAGACCTCTAAGTTTGAGTTAGAACCTTGGTCTTCGCTAAGTCATAGTTTTCCAAGAGTCTAGTGATGGTTTTACCATACAACCCATCAATATATACTAGACACTATTTCCATTAATTCTAGGATTGAAGGCTTTACCACCTATCTCCCATTGACTCACCCATACAATTCAATGGTTGACAAGTGAGGCTTGTTCAAATGCAACCATAATTGGGAAGGGTTAACCTAACCAAGGCCAAGGTAGAGAGTAATGGCCATCATAAAAATTTAGACTTCCATCATCCTAGAGTTATGTAATAACACCATCCTATTCACATCAACTATCATAACTTATAGGTTGATATATTTATGTGTTCCCACAGTCATGCATAAACTATATCATCAAAATTTCCACCCATATAAATAGGTGATGGAAAATTCATGAAATCCTTGATGATTGGGTCATCCAAAATCAACACCCCTTCTTATAGCCCTAGTCCATTTGCTTAATAAATTTTAGATTAGGTAAAATCTCTAGGAAACATTAATGAGATTATTCATCTCATGTTCTTATTTTCCAATCATGCCTTGAATGGATTCTCAAACTATTAAAGTCTCATTTAGGACTTCATATTCCTTATCATATTCCCATGCCTTAGATTTTATCAACATGAGCACCACTATATCTGACTCTATATTTATTTTTGAAAATCATAGAATAACATTTCAGGCATATTGCCATTTTAAAACATCTCTTAGAGTAACAACTAGAAGGAACCCAAAAATAATTACAACTTAATTTAGTTCTAAAATGAATTAAAAATGATCTTGACTTACATGGAGTGAGAGAAATAAATCTTATTCTCGATAATACTCATAGCATAGGCTCTTATACTAGATGAAACAACCCCCATTTTTTTTTGATAATTGCTATACATAGTACATAACAGGACTGCAAGTGGATCCCACTACACAACTTTACAATGCATGATGCATCATCATGGGACAACCCATAGATGGATTGGTTCAACGAGACACTTACGTAAGGATGAGCATCATTATAGGATTTCATAGATGTTGGGGGATCAAACCAACAATAGATTACACTTGTGAAAGCAATAAACGCGGAAATAAATCAGATAGATAAGTAACTGAAATGATAAATAGCACAGAACAAGATATACAAGAAAACACCCTGAAAACTTGTATTGAAACTCTTTACAATAGGAATACAATTTGAAGAAACTTCGTTCTTCCACACCTCTCTCAGATGCACACAAGATCTCTCACTAGATCTCTATTCCTCAAGAGCTCTCTCTCAAGTACACTCAAATCCAACAACCTGGATTGATGCAACTCTGTACTGTCCTTCAAACATTCACAATGTTCTACTATTACAGTTCTACACTCATTCTACAATTCTAAGCTAAGAAGATCTTCCTACATATAGAAATAGGAAACTTGAGCATGCTATTACAACAAACAGTTAAGCCTCTTGAACAAGGGCTCTAAAAATAATATTGCTAATAATAGAGACGCAAGCTTGAGTCCACGACTCAAACTTATCATGCAAACACTCGCTGCTGTCCACGGAAATAAATTTCTGGACACGCAGGTAACCGACGTCAGTTCCTGCCTGTTCACTTGTGACCGTCACCGGCCGACCATACCGCCGACATCGGCGCCTCTGCAACTGCTACTAACCGACGTCGGTCGCTCCTGACCGACGCCGATGTCTGTGTAGACCCGAACCTATTTTAAGTACGCTCCTTGGTGAAGCTTTTAGCTCCACACCCTAACAATCTCCCACGTGGAGATAAACCAGCTGCACCAACCTGTACAGCATCATCTTCTAGCTCCTCCATCTTCAACTCAATCATGAAGACCAATAGAAGTTGAATGAAGATTCAACTTCTCCATCATAACCGGCTTTGTTAGCATATCAGCAGGATTCTTGTCTGTATGGATTTTCTCCAGCTTCAACTCACCATCTTCCAATACCTACCGTATGAAGTGGTACCTTAGCTATATGTGCTTGGTTCTAGAGTGAAAGGCCGAGTTCTTGGCCAAATGGATTGCACTCTGACTGTCACTATACAATCTGCAACTCCCATGCTCCCTTCCAAGCTCTTCCATGAACCGTGTCATCCATATCATCTCCTTGCTAGCTTCTGTAGCTGCAATATATTCTGCTTCTGTAGTTGACAAGGCTACAACCTTCTGCAACTTAGATATCCAACTAACCGCTGTTCCACCTACAGTAAAAACATAACTTGTGGTGCTTCTCCTGCCATCCAAATCCCCTGCCATATCTGAATCTACATAGCCATGTAGAGAAGTATCTGAACCTCCATAGCACAAATGCTTGCTCCTGGTTCCTCTCAGATATCTAAGGATCCATTGAACCGCTTTCCAATGTTCCTTACCTGGATTGGCCATATACTTACTTACTACTCCCACTGCTTGGGCAATATCTGGTCTAGTACACACCATTGCATACATCAAACTCCCTACTGCGGAAGAATATGGAACCGTACTCATGTACTCTACCTCATCATGTGAATTGGGACATTGTTCTTTGCTTAGCTTAAAATGTCTAGCCATAGGTGTACTTACCGGTTTTGCATCCTGCATATTAAACCTCTCCAACACCTTATTCACATAATCTTCTTGAGACAATATCAACCTGTGATTTTTCCTGTCTCTCCTAATGCTCATGCCAAGGATCTTCTTCGCTGCTCCCAAATCCTTCATAGCAAATGTTTGAGCTAACTTCTCCTTAAGCTCAGAGATATCCTGCATGTGAGACCCTGTAACCAGCATGTCATCTACATACAACAATAGAATAATATATCTACCGTTATCAAATATCTTGAAATACACACAATGGTCCGATTGACACCTACTGTAGCCATGCTCAGTCATAAACCTGTCAAATTTCAAGTACCATTGCCTTGGAGCTTGCTTGAGGCCATACAAGCTTTTCTTTAACCTGCACACAAACTTCTCCTTACCCTTGACCTCGAAACCTTCTGGCTGTTCCATATAGATTTCCTCATCCAAATCTCCTTGAAGAAATGCTGTCTTAACATCTAGCTGCTCGAGATGCAAATCCTCAAAAGCAACCAAAGACAGTACAACCCTTATAGAAGTCATCTTAACAACCGGAGAAAAAATTTCACCAAAGTCAATACCTGGCTTTTGTGCAAATCCTTTTACCACTAATCTGGCCTTATATCGCATCTGTCAATCCTCACTTTCCTTCAACCTGTAGGTCCATCTGTTCTTCAGTGTTCTCTTACCAGCTGGCAATTCAACCAAATCCCATGTTTGGTTCTCTCTTAAGGACTCTATCTCCTCAACCATGCCACGCTCCCACGTACTCCTGGACTCCACCTGTAATGCTTCTTCAAAACTCTCTGGTTCTCCACCATTAGTTAGCAATAAATAATATAAGGAAGGAGAATATCTAATTGGAGGCTTACTTGCCCTTTCAGACCTCCTGGTGGGTGTCTTGGACTTGTTTTCAACAATCTGTCCACCCAAATTTTCTGACAGTGACCGACCTCGGCCACCTGTAGACCTGTCACTCACCGTCGTCGGTTCTACCTAACCGACCTCGGTGCCTGGTCTGCCGACGTCGGTCTCTGTATGACCGACATCGGTTTCTGTACTGCCGACGCCGGTTCCAACCCTGCCGACGTCGGTCTCTGTGTTTTCCTACAAGTGATTATTTCTTTTTCCCGCGAGCTCATTTTGGACCATAACTTCATCCAATTCACTATTGCTCTGCCCAAATTGATCCAGCTTCCTTATCTGATCACTGTACATCACTCTTTCATTGAAAACAACATCACGGCTTCTGATTACCTTGTTAGTTCCTAGATTCCAAAATCTGAAACCAAAATCATCTGAGCCATAGCCTATAAACGTGCACCTCATAGACTTAGGATCAAGCTTCTTTCTATTTTCCTTATCTATATGCACAAAGGCTTCACTAACAAAAACTTTGAGATATGAGAGATCTACCTTTTTACCTGTCCATGCCTCTTCTGGAATTCCACCATCCAGAGCTGTAGAGGGTCCTCTGTTAATCAGGTACACTGCGGTGTCAACTGCTTCTGCCCAAAACTCTAAGGGCAACCCTGCATGCAATCTCATACATCTTGCACGCTCCATAATAGTTCTGTTCATCCTTTCAGCAATACCATTCTGCTGAGGTGTCCTTGGAACTATCCTTTGCCTACGGATTCCTTGTGTATAACAATACAATTTGAACTTAAGACTGCAGAACTCACCGCCATTATCAGATCTCAGGCACTTTAACTTTCTGCCTGTTTCATTCTCAACCATAGCCTTCCAAAACTTAAAAGTCTCAAAAACATCAGATTTCTTTTTAATACAGTAGATCCATACCTTTCTTGTGGCGTCATCTATGAATGTAACATAGTACCGTGATCCGCCAATAGAGGCTACCTGAGCCGGTCCCCACACGTCTGTGTGAACAAGCTGCAACTTCTACCTTTTCTTAGTAGACCCGGTCTTGAGAAAACTAACCCTTTTCTGTTTTCCAAATACACAGTGCTCACAAAATTCTAGATCCATACTTTTCAAATCTGAAAGCATACCTTTAGACTTAAGTATTGACATCCCCTTCTCACTCATGTGACCAAGCCTTGAGTGCCACAATTTACAATCCACACCTGAAGTAGATAAAACTGAAGGAGATTTGTTAGTAACACAATTACACAAATAGAGAGTACCTTCTCTCTTACCTCTGGCCATAACTAGTGCACCCTTGGTCACCTTCCAAGAATCAGCTGTGAGAGTTACTGTACAACCCTCATCACCTAGCTTACCTGCAGAAATCAAATTTCTCTTTAAACTAGGAACATGCATCACTTTTCTCAACACCCATGTGTTGCCATTCTGCATCTTCAGGTGCACTTTACCTTTGCCAATTATTTTACAAGGCTCGTCATCCCCTAAGTACACTATTCCAAAATCTCCATGGATATAGTCACTGAAATACTCTCTGTTAGGGGTAGCATGAAAAGATGCACCAGAATCTAATACCCAAGATTCTATGTTATTATGCAAAGAGAAAATTAAAGCATCCTATGCAATACCTGCAACCTTGGCTTCTTCCTTTCCTTCGTGCTGGTTGTCCTCCTTAGGCTTTGACCAACAATCTCTGCTTATGTGCCCCATCTTTCCACAGTTCCAGCATTGTGGCTTCCTGCCATTCCTGGATTTGGATCTTCCTCTCACCTTAGACTTGGATCTTGATCTCCTCTTGCTCTTTTTTTTTTGCCTTCCCCTGCTCTCAAAATTTAAAGCATTCCCAGATGTCTCTTCTGTGCTTTTCCTGCGTATTTCCTCATTCAAGATAACACTAACCACATCCTCTACTTTCAAAATATTTGATGCAGATGCAGTATTAGAAACTGCCATTACTAAGCCATGCCAGCTTTCAGGCAAAGAACATAATATCAAAAGAGCTTTTATTTCATCTTCAAATACAATATTGACAGAACTTAACTGATTAACAATTCCATTGAAATCATTCAGATGAGTAGAAACAGATCCACCTTCATTCATATGCAAATTAAATAATTGCTTCATAAGATATACCTTATTTGAAGCTGAGGGTTTTTCATACATATTTACTAACGTGGTCATCAACTCTACCGTTGTTTTTGCCTGTGACAAATTAGATATCACAGTGGAGGCCAGACTCAGTCTTATAGACCCAAGAGCCTTTCTGTCAAGAACTTCCCATTCTTCATCCTCCATGTCCTTGGGCTTCTTTGCTATCCCACCTAACGGTAAGTAGAGATCCTTCTGATACAGATAGTCCTCTATCTGCATTCTCCAATGTTGGTAGTTCTTGCCATTAAACTTTTCCATTCTCAACTTACTTTCTTCTGCCATTGCTTCTCCCACTCAAACAGAAATTCCTGCAGAAACCCTGTGAGCAACCTGTAATCTGTAACCTGTAACTTGTAACCAAGGCTCTGATACCACTTGTTGGGGGATCAAACCAACAATAGATTACACTTGTGAAAGCAATAAATGCAGAAATAAATCAGATAGATAAGTAACTGAAATGATAAATAGCACAGAACAAGATATACAAGAAAACACCTTGAAAACTTGTATTGAAACTCTTTACAATAGGAATACAATTTGAAGAAACTTCGTTCTTCCACACCTCTCTCAGATGCACACAAGATCTCTCACTAGATCTCTATTCCTCAAGAGCTCTCTCTCAAGTACACTCAAATCCAACAACCTGGATTGATGCAACTTTGTACTGTCCTTCAAACATTCACAATGTTCTACTCTTACAGTTCTACACTCATTCTACAATTCTAAGCTAAGAAGATCTTCCTACATATAGAAATAGGAAACTTGAGCATGCTCTTACAACAAACAGTTAAGCCTCTTGAACAAGGGCTCTAAAAATAATATTGCTAATAATAGAGACGCAAGCTTGAGTCCACGACTCAAACTTATCATGCAAACACTCGCTGCTGTCCACGGAAATAGATTTCTGGACACGCAGGTAACCGACGTCGGTTCCTGCCTGTTCGCCTGTGACCGTCGCCGACCGACCATACCACCGACGTCGGCGCCTCTGCAACTGCTACTAACCGATGTCGGTCGCTCCTGACCGACGCCGGCGTCTATGTAGACCCGAACCTGTTTTAAGTACGCTCCTTGGTGAAGCTTTTAGCTCCACACCCTAACAATAGATAAAATTATTGCCTAGAGGATGATATACCTTTTGAGGGGTATTAATGTGTAGGTCCACATTAATAACCTTAGAACCTTATAAAAGGCACCCATTTTCACCATCGGACCACCTAGGGATTCTCAACCAAATTTAAGTATCCAATTATCCTATAAGGTTATGACTTGGAAACTCATGAGGCTAGAAGGTTTTGCTCTTGCCTTGGTGTCCTTAATGTCATTATTAGAGTGTAATTTAGTTCAATAGACAAGGTTAAAGATCAAAAGACTAGATTTAGCATAGCAATGAGTTATCTTATTGGCCATGTATTAAACATACAAAGATGATTATAAGGGAGTACCACAACAATCATAACAAGTCATAAAATATGAACAACATAATCATCATACCATGACTTTGTTTATGTAAACCTTAAAATAGTTTAAAATCAACGAGTATCTAACATTAAATTACTACCAAGGTGATGAAACATAAGACTTTAAAACATATAACCTTTATCATCACACTAGTGAAGACCAGTTATGATTTTATCCCCATTAGATCATTGCAACATAATCCATAACCCTAGGGGGTCATTACACCCATAGTCCTTCACTTAGCATATGCCACCATATCACATATAGCTCCATCATATGGAAAATGATTATCATGGGAATTAGATAACCACATTCCTTTTGCCAATATGAAATTTTAATGTTTACCAAGAAATGATGCACATGTTGAAAATAAACATAACATCATTAACAATATCATTATACAAGTAAGAACTCATCCATCTGGCTATTGCCCAATATAAAAGGAAACCCAATTATTATAACAAACCATCAATAATAGTGCTACCAGGTCGAGATTATATTAATAAATCCCTATCCTTAGGGTCTTTACACTAAATGGTTCATTAAAATCCTTTAAATAATAACAAGTAAATGATTTAACCATTATGAACAATAACTTATAAAATGACAAATTATGGGATCAGACCATTCCCAATGTCATAGAATAGGTCAGCTATGGGTTGTATTTATGAATAGACAATTACCACATCACATGTTGATTGCACATGTCAACCGTGCATCTATAATTGTAATTTGCCAAGATTATATAAAATATTGAGCTTTGAAGCTCCAACCCATAGTCCTACTAAACAACCACTATGATCTTGGTTAATTCGATATGATCATAAATCAAGATTAGACCATTGATTAACTTTCCAATTGCCTAAATGATGCAGTGTGAATAGATGCAATAGCTTCTTAATAACAAGTTTTCAACAATACCATAAGACAATGCATTTATAATAAATTTTTATAGCATTTGTTAGAATGTCTTGGCATAGCCAACATACATACATGTAAAAAAATAAACTCTACACTTAATTTCCTAAGAAATATGTTAAAAAAAAATTAAGTCCATAACATATAAATCAATAACTCATACATCTCATTACTAAGACCAATAGGAAGGAAAACAACATAATTAAATCTCACAATATGTTTTAATAATTTGAACCTAACTGAATATCATTAACACATATATACCTTCAGCCATGGCTGATATAGTCTTCATTTTCCAACGCACTAGGGTATCCTTCATTTTAAACAAGGCGATTTCAATAAAACTAAAACTTAACCATGCTCATAGGTGCGGTCACTCTAGTATATAGCTGTAACGTAACAAAGTAATCCTTAATATAAGGATGTCAATTATAAGCACAATATAAGATACTGTAGAAATACAAAATGTTTTTTGCATACAATAGGCCAACACACCAAGTCTTAATATCAAATTAATAAGGTTGATACAAATAGTTCAAAAATTCCTCAATGGTTGATAGTTCTATCATATATAGAAGCCAGAGGCCATATGCACAAGAAACAATTTATACTACCATAAAGGTATTGAATTTAGAAATAGGGTAGCCTCTAAGAATTATATCAAACTACAATAATTAATTCAATACAAGTAAAATAAACAATTTGGTTTCATCATTCTAAATTATGTTCTGGTTAGCACTTCCAGACATAACACTTGAGCAAGTGACAAGATAATCAAGAAATCAATTCAATAAATGAAAGAGCCAACTGTATTATAATCCCTGTACTAAAAAGGGTACAATAAATATGTCAGCTTAAAGATGGAAATGTGAATTCCATTCTAGTAATATTCTAAAAATTATATTATATAATAATAATCAAGTTTAGAAAGAATAAAACAATCCAACTAACTTAATTTCACATGAAATAATTTTGAGTAGACCAATAATACTTACTGTTGTAACTTTTATTTTCCAAGGGTAAATCAAGAATGAAACTATTATATAAACCCTCAAGATAATTAGGGTAATGTATAACCAATATAGATCTAGTGAAATAACATTATAAATACATTCAACATGCATATAATGGTCTACAATAACAAAGAGCATTCCACACACTCTCTTACCCTGAATTGTTCTATTATTTTAAATCAACTTGATTTCTTTCTTAATGAGTAAAAAAAATCAAGGTAGAATAAAATAGATAAATTCACATAGCAACCAAGAGGATCTTGTAAAGGAATGCATTACAAAGTGTATAAAAATCTGTTTTCTCCTATTAATATCTCATGGTAGCAAGTTCACAAAATATCAAATATCAATTTCATTTCGCTCAGCAGAATAAGATGTATGAACAATAATGTAATAGAAATTTTTTCAAACAATGAATCAATCATAGAAAGTAGTAGTTTATTCATTTCTACAAATCTTCATTAACAAATAATTGTCAGATGTCATATTCAAAAAGGTAACCATCAAATCAAAGTTTGTTTTCTACATCAAGGTGATCAAAAATCATTTGTTTGGGATCTTGTTTTGAATAGTTTTGGGAATACATCAAAATATCAAACTCAAAGATAACATCCCAACACTCTTCCCAATAATAACCATGGGGTTTTTAACCTAAGTTTAAGGTTCAAATAAATCATTTAAAAAAATACACAATAACAAATATTTCCTTCTCTTGTAAAGATCAATTGCAATCATAATTGCATAAGAAACCAACAAAGATAAACAAATACGTTTCTTATATCTTAGTAATCAATCAACAAAATAGACATACAACAAAATGGTTTTACGTTTATCATTATGGAGAACACATCAGGTCAATCTGAAAATTTGAAGCTTATATGTTGGGAAATTCCATAAAATGAGTTTTGTTGTTTCAATGTGAGAAATTACAACATATAGAATAGGCTATCAACCAACAATCCAGTTTCATCATAAAATTAGGGTATAAGATTAACAACTAATGGTAACAATTTCCATTTCAAGTGGGTAGTGTCAAATTTGGGGAAATTTACCATAATTTATAGCATAAAAATAAAATTCATATGAATTATATATCATAACCTTCAATATGAAGAATGAAATAAGTAAAATAATTCTGAAAATCATAGGACCCAATTCTATTATAGCCAAATACTACACAAATCCACCATGGCATGACAGACCCAAATCAAATAGCCAACACAATAATGAAATAAAAACATTGTCTAGGATATACCTTGGTTTATTTTCATTTAAACACAATAAACAAACAATTTTTACACAAAACCTCATGCATAACTCATACTTCTGCCCTGGCTATGGCATAGGCCTATGTGGGTATAATAAAATATACCCACATGAGCATATACCCAACATGGTTATCAACATAAGTGGCCATTACTATTATAGGGTTTAATTTTTAGAATTTAAACTAGGAAAAGGAAGACACATGCCTGTTAGTGTATGCAAGAGTTTTATTTTATTTTTGCTCACAGTGGCACCACACCAACAATAGTCACCCAACTATGCCCATCTCTTTGCCATTGACCTAGCAGTCATAAAAGGATGCCACTCATTCTCCTTTTTATTATTCATTTCATTCTCCATTTTGTCCTTCTTTCCTTCTTTCTCCTTGCCCCATCATGGTGGTAACCAATAATAGATCTAAAAACCCTATTATTTTCTCCAAAACCTCCTTACCCTTCCTTTTACTAGTGAAGTCAACAACCCAAATGATGGCTGATTCAAATGCCATCCAATCAAAACCCTAATCAAATGATTTATCTAATTATTAAATCCCAACACCATAACATGATTGTGACCAATTTATGGTCCGAATATTTTTCCACAAGAAGTCCTCAGGGCTAGTCAACACTCCCTTTTTACCACCACATATTAAAACTTAAAATAACTCAAAAAATCTTTAATTTACTCACACCCATGCACAAGACTTTAAATAATTCAAAAGGTCCTTTAATCATACACGTAAATTAGCACTATAGCTTATGAGCTTTTATAATTAATCCAAAAAAATATTAAGGACTTAGAAATAATTACAATAAGGTATATATTTCCCATGCTAATAAACATGTTTTTGTAATTTATTTAACGATTATAAAAGTATGTCAACTAATGGGGTCATGACATCCTTCCTTCCTTAAAAATGAGACATCCCAACAACTAATTAATAACCATAAATCATGCTATACCAAAAATTTACTTTATATAATCACATAAAAATGCAATTTTGCACAACTTGAGCATGACTTGTGACATCAAAACCATAGTTCTCTTCTGCTTGGTTACACAACACACTAGGCATGTTTTCACTGCTTCCCAGTCACCCAAAGCCTTCTAGAATCAGCCCCAACTATCCCAAACTCCTCTCCCAGGTAAAAACCTATCTCCTAGGGTCCCTTTCCCCTTGTAAAATAGTTCCATAAGTTAGACTATAGCTTTGGACCATAGGGTGTCCACTTTCTACTGTTATTGTCCAAATCACTCAGCCTCAAATGGTTAGATTTCCCCAGATACTTATCTTTTTCCCTATCAACCTAACGTAAAGTCATCTAACCTAGGATCATCAGTTTCCCTTTAAAATCCTATTAAAAGGTCATTTAGAACAGTTAAAAATCATTAAAAAGGCATGAGCTAGAAATACACTAAGAAAACTCAAGCAAATCTTCCTATTCTCTACATACAGCCAACCACTGCTATTTCTAACCTACTAAAGGTCTTGCACAAGTCATGAGTCATATCAAAATTTCCTATATTCACATAATACTTGTATTTCATACACAAGATTACACAATACACATTCAATTTGGGATAACTACATTGACCTTGATCCCTCTTCAGAGTATTGGTATGTAGGAAATGTGCATGTACATGGGGTGTGATCGTATGCTCAGTACATAATACACACTAACCAATTTTTATAGATGATTCAAGACCACCTGTAAATCATAAGGAAGAAATAAGAACCTAAAGGAAAAAATCAATTGCACATAGAGCTTTCTAGATGATCAAGACCTGATATTCTAAACACAAAGGCTCCTAAAGTATCATAATAGAACCTAGAAAGCTCAGAAGAAGGAAATCAGAGGGTGTATAGCACCAAAAATAGGAATATAACACTAAACTTCCAAGTGTCCAATTTTTGGCACGTCTATGCACGTAAAACATAGACTTCTTGGTCTTATTTTTTATAGTCTACCCAGTTAGCTCAACAATTTGTAGTTCTAGAATTCTATTTCTCAGTCCAAAAATCAGCTAAGTTCACTCTCTATCCCCTTATTTTCTATTTTTAGTAATTAATTGATTAAATATAGATTTTTCAAATTAGTAGGTTAATTAAGGCATACTATTAATCATTAATTTCTAGATTAATCTAGACCCTTTAATAATTAGGAAATTATCCATTTAGTTTCCCAAAATAGTGAAACATTTGGTGAACCTGACTTACTTTGAATCTTTGCACAAAAACTCTAGGGCTATTTATTTTTGAATATTTGTAGTATTTTATTGATTTTTCCATGATTTAAAAATTAGAAAAGTAAAAATTTAGTGCAATATTTTCAATAATTCACTCAAACCCTAGTTTCCACATACTAGGTCCTATTTGCACAAAAACACTTCTAGATCACTAGGAAAAATATTTTGTTAATTTTAGAAATATTTTTAAAATTTTCCTAAATTTTTCAAGTTTAAATCTTCAAATTCTGAGTAAGTTTTTCAAATTATTACATAAATTATTGAAAAAATTCATTTCAAACCCTAGTTGGACCTACTAATTCCTAGTTATTTTCCAGAACACTCTTATTTTTTGTAAATTTTGATTGAAAATTAAAATTAAAAAATCTATTCAAATTTCAAAAATCCATAGTAATTTTTGAAAAATTATTTATCTCAAAACCCTAGTTGAATCTACTAGGTCCTATTCATGCAAGTAATTTCCCATAGTTTTTTGAATTTCGTCTTGTATACTTAGCTAAAAAAATCAAAATCAAATTCAAAAATTTATTTTAGTATGTAAATAAAATTCCTAAAAAATCCCTAGTTGCATACACTAGGTCCCATTGCTTCCTGAGCTATCACCTTACATATATGCTTCAAAATTGCATAAAATAATATTGGATTTTACTTATTTACACATGTTTCTTACATTTCTTGCACAAAATAATTTAATGTTTTTCCAAAATTAGGTAGAGGGGTGAGTTTAGTCACAGTCTTGCCAGTACAGTACAGTCTAAAATTCAATAGTTTTTAGCACTTTTCCACTTAGATAATCCAAATACAAGGGGGCATGATACATGGTATGAGTGTTTCCACTTATAGGTCAAACATGGCAGTCGATACAACTTTCAATTCAAAATCTATCTTCCAAACACTAGTTATTGGGGGCAATATGTGCGGCACATGGGCCTTCTCTTTTTTGAGTTTAGTACATTTTATTGCATGTTCTTAGTAGTTGCATGCCTTACTCCATATATAGGGGGTTGACATCCATTTCAAGCAAACTTTCATACAAGTTTGGTTCCCATGTACCTAAGTTTGTGAGTTGATTCAATTTTTGGAGGGGCTTCTATACAAGTACAATCTCCATCTTTTGAAGTGGCCAACATTGGCCTATTTTCTAGTTTAATTTCATTTATCCATGCCAATATTTTCAGATTACAACACATTCATGGGTTCCAAGACCCATCTCATACGACATTCATCTATACCTGTATCTTCTTTATTTAGCTTCACATCATAGGGCAATGATGGAGCCAAAGGTCTAGATAGACTTTGGATTCTTGAGCCACATATTCAGAGGGATTGGACACACAGTGTAGACGTTGATTAGTACACGTATGATTCATTAACTTTGGTTAGTTGGTGATGATGGAGGCAAAGGGCCTACCTTTACATTATTGAGCCACCTTCCAATGGATTGAGCACTTAGATCATCCATCGATATAGCTCTTAGTTTAGCATACTTCTAGCATCACTCAACACAACATAGCAATGTAATAGATTCACAAAGTACAATGTGCTCTCACTATGCACAATCTAGTATCACATAGCTTCTTGGGCTTAACCTCATAGGTAAGTTTAGGTATTTTTCTATTTTTATCCTTTATCCTAGTATTTTACTTTATTGCATACTTATAATAAAGGGGGGGGGAATGTAATCAAATAAAAATGCAATTTTGTACAACTTGAGCATGACTTGTGTCATCCAAACCATATGTCTCTTTTGATTTCTTTCACAACCCACTAGATATGTTTTCATTGCTTCCCAATCACCTGAAGCCTTTCAGATTCAACCCCAACTACATCAGACTCCTCTCCCAAGCACTAAACTATTTCCTATGGTCCCTATCCCCTTAGATAATAGCACCATAAGTTAGAATATAGTGTTGTAACCTAGGGTGTCCACTTTTCAACACTATTATCCAAGTCACTCTTAGCCTCAATCGATTAGATTTACCTAAATCTTTATATTTTTCCTTGTCAGCCTAATGTGAATTCATCTAACCTAGGATCATTAGTTTCCCTATAAAAGCCTATTCAAGGGTCATTTAGAAGTGTTGTCAATCATTGAAAAGGTAGAAATACAATAAGCACACTCAAGCAAATCTTCTTATTCTTTGCATACAACCAACCATTTTTATTTCTACCCTACTCAAGCTCCCGCATAAGTCATGAATCATCTAAAGCTTGCCAAGATTCACATAATACTTGCATTTCATACATTAGATTGCACAATACATATTCAATTTGGGATAACTACATTGGCCTTGATCCCTCCTCAGAGTATTAATATTTAGTTAGCGTGCCCACACATGGGGTGTGATCATATGTTCAGTGCAGAATACACACTAACCCCTTTTTCCAACTGATTTAAGACCACTTGTAAAGCCTAAAGAGGAACTCAGACCCTAGATGATAGAATCAGTTGCACATAGAACTTTGCAAATGATCGAGAATTGATATTCCATACACAAAGCCTCCTAAAGTATCAGAACATAACCCAAAAATCTCATAAAAAGTAACTGAGAGGAACTATAGTGCCAAAAATAGGACTATAGTGTTGGACCTCAAAGTTTCCAATTTTTAGTGCTATTATCTAGGCAAAAAACAAACTTTTGGGTCCTATTTTTGATGGTCTGCCTAGTTAGCTCATTAATTCACAGCTCTATAATCCTTAATCTCAGTCCAAAAATTAGGTAAGTACACTCTCTATCCCCGTGTTTGTTATTTTTAGTAATTAATTGATCAAATCCAAATTTAACAAATCAATACTTTAATTAAGGCATACTATTATTCATTAATTTCTAGATTAATCTAGACCCTTTACTAATTAGGAAATTATCCACATAGTTTCCCAAAACAGTAAAACACTTTATCAATCTTCACAAAATGTTTACACATTACACATAATCAACAAGTAAACTTTATAATTGAAGTACCCAAATCGATAATCCTATCAATTATTATCTAAATAAAATTCATGCCCAATCGTACTTGTGTAGTCTACTATTAAAACATTTTTTTTTAATACTTTACCTTTTTGGTATGACAAGTACATTTATTTGCTTATATCATTAATATATATGCAACTTTACCTTGCTGATATTCCACATATTTCTCTTAGGAATACCATGTCCTTCATTTAACTAGACTATAAAATTGTCTTTCTAGCTTGGTTTCCTTTTGTAAGGCCAAGGGGAACAAAATGAGGTGTTGCACGCACCCTTTTCTAGCCATAATATTTTGCAATATTCAAACTTGGACATATATATAAATTCTAATTTTGTGCCTCACAAGGCTATTGTTTCACACAAGAAAACATTAATGATTTTTGTAATAAGTTTTTCAAGCTTGATCTTGCCCTTACCTTGGTAATTTTATCAATAAGTTGTTGTTTTTAATGCAGTAACATTGAATTACATCTGATTTTCAGCCATCTATATAGTTATAAAATCAATTAATTCATGTAAAAGTATGCATTCTAGGCTATAGTTATCAAATATACTTCAATATTTATCATTAAAAGATTTTTAGTACTCTTCAAATCATATGCTTACATCTGTTATCTCATAACAAACACAAGTATTCAAAAAAAAAATCATATTAATCATGAACTCATAAACAAGTTTTGATATCAAAACAATTTCATAACAATAGTAGCCAAAAATTGAATCCAAATAGATCTTCACAATTTTTTTGGATATTAGATGTTGTCTTCTCACAACATTTTTATGTTATATAAAAATAATAACTTTATATCATTTCCATAAAATACTAAACAATATAAAATTCATACATATTTGTGGTATTTTCTCCTCTTTTAAGTATGTTTTGCACATAAATTATATCATTAATTCTATAATGAAACTAAAAATAAAAATAACAATACCACTATGGTTTCCACAACACATGCTGTGCTTGTACATCCTCTTGGTAACATCCATCATAGATTTTCAACAAGAATTTAGATTCATCACTCTATGGTTACTTTTCTTTCAACATTCATTATTCATGCGTTAGTGTAGCATTCCACACCAACCATACTAAACATCGAAGAAGCCACACCAGGCATTCACATGTAACTCCAAGGTTTTCAACATGCTCTCCCTAAATTTATGATCTCACATGATGGTTACAAGGATTACAATCCCACCATCTTACTGCACTTAATTTTTGACAACATTGAAAAATACATAAAATTCAAAAATATGCCTGATTAGGACTTTATATTGCTCCTCCCAAGCATAAAATAACATGCTTCTAACCATGCTTTAACAAATCAGAATACTGATTTTAGGTATAAAAAAAATACCTTGCTCACAGCATGGTTGTACTTACTAGTCAACACATGCCTTTAAATCAAAACATTCATTCTATAACATTCTTTTTAGGTAATTCAACCATTATCTCATTCATAGCTTGTTTGATTTTATAATCTAATACGTTACTATATTTCATCAAGTTTAATGTTGTTTTTACATAAAAGTCTAATTTTTAAGACCAATTAATGCTTCACAAGGTTACATCAATGAATTTCATAAAGATTTTTTACAACCTTTAAAAGGTAGTTAAAAGAACACTCAATCCATGAGGTGACCATTATGCATGAATATCTCACGACCATCTTGTGGCGCTCATGGTGCACAACCCAAATGAATCATGTGGCTACTTTATGAAAAGGGGATAAGTGGGTTTTTTGCGTACATGAGACTCCACTCCCTAGCTTATACCTGATCTAATCATTATGGATATAGTATTTTCTTCACCCTAAACTTCATACTTGCATCAAAGTTCATTGATAGATTAGTGATGCAGGAGCACACCACACAATACATTCACTATACCTTGGAAGATTCCAATTAATAGATGCTGATTTTAGAAAGGGAAACTACATCACAAAGTGGTTTAAGATCACATTACATCATCAATCATATATATAACAATACTGATATCAGGGAGAAGTTTTGGAAGTTCACAAGTTAACTACATTCACACAAAATAGAGAAGTTACCAGTTTACATGGTTTAATATAATCAATAAAATGTAGAATGTTTACACAACACATAATCATTTACATGCACTATAGGAAACACAATACTTTGACACTCACATGGATCCATAGGTTTGATAATTTATGCTAAGCTATTTTCACATCACATCAATTGAACACACTCGTAAGTGAAGTACAAGGGTCTATGATTCTCATCATTCTACCCGATGTCCAAATGCCATCTTAGATGACATAATATATCCATCATATAACATCATGCTCAGTTTCAGGGATTTCAAGTTCAACAACACATTCTTTAAAGGAATGATGTGTTATAATATAGCCCATAAATCTATATCAAAGATTCTTAGGAAGTTACCAACAATGTTCGCACCTCATGGATTAGATGGCTCACACTACCTATTAATAATAAATGATCCCCAAAATTTCTCACTCACCCAAACAAGTAAGTTGCATTCACCCCACTAGGCCCTCTAGGTTTAATTTACGTCCTTGGACCTCCCAAAAATACTATACCTCATCATCATAATATGGCTCACCCATACAAGCTATCAATGATCACCAAACATGGTTTCTTGATTCCAATAACAACCTTCTATCACTATTCTTCCAATTGACTTATTTGAACAAGTCAAAGGTTGACTCAAAATGCTTACTTTGATGAAATGTAATCTTGAGAAATGACGAACTTAGACAAGGCTCTAGGTGAATATCATATCATCATTGTGGGAATTATAGTTTCCCATAACCATTAAATTCAACTAAAATTCATAAAAGAATCCTCATGGATGTAAAATATATCCATGAACATCATAATATCTTCATGGATGTAAATTATATCCAAGAACATCATAACCTCCTTATGAGATTAAAATATACCCATGATCAAAATAGCAACACCATGGAATAAAAACATATCCACACACTTAATAGCTTCTAGCCTTCTTAAAGTGATGAAATCAAAGGATTCTTCATTCAACTAAAAGGAGGCCAATTGATCATAACAAGATCATGCCTTAATTCAACTAAAATACATATATTTTTCAGCCCAAAGTATTATGATACATAATACTTATTTACTTTCAGGTTATAATGGTTGTAATCAACCAACCATATCAGAGTTTTCAACCAAAAAAACCTACCCAAACTTTGCTTATAAGTACACTACTTAGGACAAAATAGTTTTCCTCAAGCATTAGGCACATTACTTAATTTTTTTGCATTACTTAACACAATCATGTATAGTGACACATAATCCAAGCAAGAAATTATAATAAATTACCCCAGTTATCAATAAATTATAGCTATATGAAATTATCAATTTATCCACAACAATTTAAATTAAAATAGAAAAAGAAGGGCATCTACTTGATGTTTTTTATAAACTATAGAGGATCTAACAGTGCCTCATAAGCATGTATTTGTGCTTAAAAACTCAACATTACATAGTTCAATCAATTGGACTGATATACATAACTATGAACAAAATAGTTGTATACACACAACTCATCATTACGTTTACCAAGGTCTATGTCTCACAAAGGTAGACTTTTTTTGGAATAACCTTCCTCAACTAGGAACAACTTAAACCTATGAAGACATTATTACTCTACTTACAACCATTCATCTTTAAAGTGGCATGTTATTTTTGTAATTATAACATTTGAGCTCTTTTCAATAATTTGAACCAGATATTCAATTTATTGAATAATAATTACAATAAGCTTATCTTTAAGACTAAAAATATTTATCACCATCATTCATGCTTCATATTTCCTCAATGGCTCAAGACATTCCCTCAAAACATGGAGAGGATAAGCTCAACTAATTTACCCAAGTATACTATCTCTTTAGTACCCAATCTAGCCCTCTAAGTTTGAGTTAAAACCTTAGTCTTCCCTAGGTCATACTTTTCCAAGAGTCTAGTGATGTTTTACCCATACAACACATCAAAAGACACTAGACACTATTCACTTTAATTCTAAAAGTGAAGAATTTACCACCTATCTCCCATTGACTTACCCATATAATTCAATAGTTGACAAGTAAGGCTTATTCAGATGAAACTAAGGGCAAGGTAGATATTAATGTCCATCACAAAAATTTAGACTTCCATCTTCCCAGAGTTATGTAATAACACCATCCTATTCACATCAACTATCATACCTTATAGGTTGATATACTTATGTGTTCCCACAGTCATGCATCAACTGTATCATCAACTTTTCCAACCATATAAGTAGGTGATGGAAACTTCATGAACTCCTTGATGATTGGGTCATCCACAATCAACACCCCTTCTTATAGCCTAGATCCATTTGCTTAATCAATTTCAGATTAGGTAAAATCTCTAGGAAACATTCTCGAGATTATTCATCTCGTGTTCTTGTTTTCCAATCATGCCTTGAATGTATTCTCAAACTGTTAACATCCCACTAAAGACTTATTCTTGCTTATCGGCCTCCCATGCCTTAGATTTTATCAACATGAGCACCACCAAATCTAACGCTATATTTATTTTTAAGAATCACATAATAACATTTCAAGCATATTGCCATTTTAAAACATCTCTTAGAGTAACAACTAGCAGGAACACAATAATAATTAAAAATTAATTCAGCTGTAATATGAATTAATAATGATCTTGACTTACATGGAGTGAGAGAAATAAGCATTATTTTTGATAAAAATCATAACATAGGATCTTATACTAGACGAAACAACCCCACAAAAAAATTGTGAATTTCTATACAGAGTACATAACAAGACTGCATGTGGTTCCCACTACATAACTTTAAAATGCATGACATATTATCATGGGTTTGCACAAGATGAGTAGACAACCCATAAATTTATTGGATTAATAGACATGCAAGTATAAATATTGCTAAAGGATTCTATAGAGAAAATGGTTGCCTAGAGGATGATATACTTTTTAAGGGGTATTAATGTACTTGTCTACACTAATAACCTTAGAACTTATAGAAGGCACTCATTTTCTCTATCGAACCACCTAGGGATCCTGAGTCCAATTTAAGTATCCAATTATCCTATGCAGTTATGACTTAGCAACTCATCAGGTTAGAAGGTTTTGCTCTTACCTCGGTATCCTTATTTTCACAATTGGTGTGCAATTTAGTTCAATAGACAAGGTTAAAGACCAAAAGGATAGATTTAGCATTGCAATGAGTTATCTTATTGGCCATCTATTAAACATACAAATTTGATTATAAGGGAGTACCAAAACAAACATGGCAAGTCATAAAACAAGAACAACATAATCATCATACCAAGGCATTGTTTATGCAATCTTTGTAATAACTTAAAATTAGGAAGTAGCTAACATGAAATTGCTACCAAGCTAATGCAACATAAGACTTTAAAACATATAACCTTTATGATCACACTAGCAAAGACTAGTTCTAGTTTTATCCCCATTAGATCATTGCATCATGATCCATAACTTTAGGGGGTCATTACACCCATAGTCCCTCACTTGGAATATGGCACCATATCATATATAGCTCCATCATATGTAAAATGATTATTGTGGGAATTACATAACCATATTCCTTTTGCCAACATGAGCATTTAATGTTTACCAAACAATACTACACATGTTAAAAATGAACATAACATCCTTAATAATTTTGTTATACAAGTAAGAACTCCTCCATTTGGCTATTACCCAATATAAAAGGAAGTTCAATTATTATAACTAACCACTAATACTAGTGCTACCACGTTGGGAATATATTAATAAATCCCTATCCATAGGGTCCTTACACTAAATGCTTCATTCAACTCCTTTAAATAAGAACTAGTAAATGATTTAACCATTATGATCAATAACTTATAACATTACAATTTCAACCATTAGGTCATTCACAACATCATGAAATAGGCTAGCTATGGGTTGTATTTATGAATAGTTAGCTACCACATCACATGTTGATTGCACATGTCAACCATGCATCTATAATAGTAATTTACCAAGATTATATAACACATTAAGCTTTGAATTTATAACCCAAAGGGCTTTCTAAACAACCACTACAATCTTGGTTAATTCTATATGATCATAAATCAATGATAGACCATTGATTAAATTTCCAATTACCCAAGGTCTACAATGTGGACAATTGTAATATTTTCTTAATAACAAGTTTTCCACAATACCATAACACAGTACATTTATAATAAATTTTTCTATAACTTGGTAGAATATCTTGGGATAGCCAACACACACACACACACACACACACACACACACACACACACACACACACACACACACACACACACACACACACACACACACACACACACACACACACACACACACACACACACACACACACACACACACACACAAACCAAACCTCTACACTTGATTGTTTGTGCAATAAGTGTAGACAAAATTAATTCCATAACATATAAATCAATAACTCCAACATCTTGTTGCCAAGACCAATAGGAAGGAAAACAACATAATTAATTCTCATATCATGATTCAATAGCCTGAGGCCAACCAAATATCATTAACATATATATACCTTCATCCATGGTTGATATAGTCTTCATTTTCCAACCCACCAAGGTATCCTTCCATTAAAACAAGGAGATTTCAATAAAAATCAAATTTAACCATGGTCATAGGTGGGGTCACTATAGTATACAACTGTAATGTAATAGAACAATCCTTAATATAAGGATGTGAATTATAAGCATAGTACGAGATACCGTAGAAATACAAAATGTTTTTAGCATACAATAGGCCATAGCGCCAATTTTCAATATCAAATGAATAAGGTTGATACAAGTAGTTCGAACAATCCTCAATGGTCGATAGTTTTATAACATATACAAGCCACATGCCATATACATAAGGAACACTTTATAAAACCATACATATATCGAATTTAAAAATAGAGTAAGCTCTAAGAATTATATCAAACTACAATAATTAATGCATTACACGTAAAATCAATAATTTCGATTCATCATTCCAAATTCCATCCTGATTAGCATTGGTAGACACAATGCATGAACAAGTGACAAGATAATCAGGAAATCAATTTAACAAAGGGAAGAGCCAGCTATATTCTAGTCTTTTTACTAAAAAGGGTGCAATAAATATGTCATCTTAAAGCTGACAATGTGAATTCCCTCCTTGTAATATTCTAAAAAATAAATTCTAATTTAATAATCAAGTTAGGAAAGAACAAAACAATCCAACTAACTTAATTCTGCATGAAATAATTTTGAGTAGCCCCATAATACTTATTGTTGTAACTTTTCTTTTCCAAGGGTAAATCAATAATGAAACTATTAAATAAACCCTCACGACAAGTAGGGCAATGTATAACCAATATAGATATGGTAAAATAATATTAGCAATGCATTCAATATGCATATAATGGTCTACAACAACAAAGAGCATTCCACACGCTCTCTTAACTTGGACTATTCTATAATTTTAAATCAACTTGATTTCTTTCTTAATGAGTACAAATAACCAAGGCAGAATAAAATAGATAAATGCATATAGCAACCAAGAGGTTATTGCAAAGGAATGCATTGCAAATTATATAAAAATCTTGTTTATTGCTATTAATATCTCACAACGGAAAGTTCATAAAATAACAAAAATCAATATCTTTTTGCTCAGCAGAATAAGATGTATGAATATCAATGTAATAGAAATTTTTTCAAACAACAAATCAATCATACAAAGTAGTGGTTTATTCATTTCTACAAATCTTCATTAACTGATAATTGTCAGATGTCATATGTAAAAAGGTAATTGGCAAATCAAAGTTTTTTTTCTAGAACAAGGTGATCAAAAATCATTTTTTGGGATCTTGTTTTTAAGACTTTTAGGAATACATTCAAATATCAAACTCAAAAATAACATCCCAATAATAACCATGTGGTTTTTACTCTGAGTTTAAAGTTCAAATAAATCATTTGAAAAATAATACACAATAACGACTCTTTCCTTCTCTTATAAAGATCAATCACCATCATAATTACATAAATAGCCAACTAAACTAAACATATACCTTTCTCATGTCTTAGTAATCAATCAGCAAAGTAAACATATAACAAAGTGGTTTTACGTTTATCGTTCTAGAGAACACATCATGTCAATATGCAAGTTTGAAGGCTATATGTTGGGAAATTAACAAAAATGAGTTTTGTTGTTTTAATGTGATCAATTACAACACACATAATAGGCTATCAACCGGTGATCCAGTTTCATCATAAAATCAATGTATAAGATTAACAACTAATGGTAACAATTACCATTTCAAGTGGGTAGTGTCAAATTTGGGGAATTCACCATAGTTTCCAGTGTAAAAATAATATTCATATGAATTATATATCATAACCCTCAGTATGAAGAATACAATAATTTAAATGATTCTCAAAATCATATGACCCAATTCCATTTTAGCCAAATATTGTGCAAATCCACCATGGCGTGACAAACCCAAAAAAAACAATAAATGTAAAAATGAAACAAAAACATTATCTAAGTTACACCTTAATTTATTTTCATTCTAACACAATAAACAAACATTTCTTACACAAAACCTCATGCATAATTCATACTTCTACCCTGGCTATGGCATAGGTCCATGTGGTTATAGTAAAATATATCAACATGAGTTTATACCTAGTAAGGTTATCAACAGAACTCACCATTATTATTATAGGGTTTAAATTTTAAAATTTAAACTAGAAAAATAAAGACACATCCCTGTTAGTATATGCAAGGGGTTTCTTTCATTTTTCCTCACAGTGGCACCACACCAACAACAACGACCCATCTATTCCGAGCTTTTTACAATCGACCTAGCAGTCCCAATAGGATGCTAATCATTCTCCTCTCTACTATTCGTTTCATTCTCCATGCCACCCTTCTTCGTCCTTCCTCCTTTCTCCTCGTTCCATCATGTTAGCGGCCAACAACAGATCTGAAATCCCTATTATTTTCTCTAAACTCTCCTTTCCCTTCCTTTTCCTAGCGAAGTCAATAACGCAAATGATGGCTGATTCAAACATCTTCGAAATGAAACCCTAATCAAATGATTTGTATCAATATTAAATTGCAACATCATAAAAATCATATGATCACTTCGTGGTCTAAAACTATTTCCATAAGAACTCTGTTGGCCTAGTCAACAACCCTCTTCCTACCACCATGTATTAAAACTTAGAACGACTCAAAATCCTTAATTTACTCACGCTCGTGCACAAAGCAATTCAGAAGGTCCTTTAATCATACATGCTAAAGCATAACTATAGATGAAAGCTTTTACAATTAATCCAAAGTATATCTATATGAGCTTTTATAATTAATCCAAAGTATATATATATATATATATATATATAATTTTGCATTCAAGACATAATAATGCCTGCCCATTATATATATAATTTTGCATTCAAGACATAATAATGCCTGCTCATTTTATATATATATATATATATATATATATATATATATATATATATATATATATATATATATATATAATTTTGCATTCAAGACATAATAATGCCTGCCCATAATATATATATATATATATATAAGTATCATAGATTTGCATCTGAATAATTATCAAAATTCAACTAAAAACAAATAAACATGCTATTGTAATTTATTTAATGGTTATAAAAATGTGTTAATTGGTTGGGTCATAACACTGCCTCTTAGAAGTGATGATATCATGGGCATCTCAAAAGTGATAGTATCATGAGCTTCGTCCCAAATTACTTAATATCATCATGTTTCCACTTTAAAAGGTCAAGTACCTAAATACACCAATTCGCCATTGTCGTTATTTCCTAACCACTTGGCAAGAGGACGTCTAAATGCTTCTCCATTTAAGAAACCATGTTGGAAAACCTTGTCATAAAACCATCCATCTCTGTGCATTTATCCTTACCACTTTTAGACATACATGAGAATGAATAATCCCTACACATCGAGAATATTTCATGCACGACTCCACTCAAACCATCTCACATGTCCGAGCTAGAATTTATCTACCTAAAGACATAAATTCTAAAATAAACAACCCCTACTTGAAACATACATATATTGAAAACCATTATTTTCTTGAACGGAGAGCATTTTTCCTACCTTTCCTCCATTTCTCTACCACTTTCACTACGATTTCTGCCAAATCCACGCATTCATTTTGAAAAGTATTCAACCAACAAAACTATTACCATTTTGTCGCCGAATGTTCACCTCTAAATATTTCCACCCATATTTATTTTCTCTTCTTACCAAATCCCATCTTGTTAAATCTAGCCGAAAAAACATAAATGTAAAAAAACCAATCTATAGATCATGCCCTAAGGGAGCTCATATGACCCTAGTGCAGAAATCCAATGAAAAATCACTCTTCTAGTGCCTTATGGTGCCATCATGTGACCAACTATGAAGGAAATAATTATCCCACCCCTTGCACCTTCATTACAAATGAAAGTTTTTTAATAGAAAAGGAAAACCCTATGCAAATGTTACTTGAAACTAAGCACAAATATATGCCTTTAATTTATATTTACCATACCACATAATTGAAGCAAATCACCATACCAACGTAAATGCTACCACCTATTTCATGTGATAAGAACAACATCAAATAAAATCTACAAATAAATCTAAAAAGTGGTTCCCCTCAATAGAATGCCTCCAACATAATTAGAAATTTGTTTATCATATTGTCCATTACCTATTTCTTCCAGTCTTCTTTAAAGAAAAGAGAGAAAGTACCATTTTTTTACCCGTGGAAAATGATAAGAGTCCCTTCCTTTCTTATGTGAAAAAGTAAACCCATTAAACGTGTAAAGATAATGTTTGTATAAATTATATTGGAAAAAATTTAAATTATTTTACTGCTGTCATTCAAACAAAAATCTAGCGCTTGTAGCATGGTTTAAGGCTTTTTTAAAATCACATATTAGTAAGTATTCCACATTGAAGCCAATAGCGAGCAAGTTTTTTCTTTGACACCAGCCAAGCCTCTTCAAAATGAGCTTTGTTCTTGCTTTCCTAACCTTTTATGCTACTAGTTCTGTAGCCAATGGTCAAGGAGGAAGTAGTCTTAGATTTAGTTTTCGTACCTTCAACAATTCTGCTGCCGATAATAACATGATCTTCGATGATTCTTACTTTCAGCAAAGCGGGGACACTAACCTGACCTAACTTACCACAAATTGAGCCGGCAAAGCGCATAACGTCGACTAGGCAGTTTACCAGAAATACATTCCAGTGTGGGACAAATTTTGCAGGGCTCTCGCAAGTTTCACCATGCGCTTTCAATTCATCATCAAACCAGATGCCACCAACGATTTCAGTTCTGGGGAAGGGCTCACTTTTGTCATGGCGCCACTCGGTTTCATCGTGCCGGAGCTCACAGGAAAATAAATCAGCCTTTTCAGCTCAACCATGAACAAAGATCAGAAAAATCAAATAGTTACAGTAAAGTTCAAAATGGATAAACAAGAATCATATATTAATAATAAGAAGTGCAACTGTGTTTGTAACATCTTTGTCTGCCCTGCTTTATTTGGCGGGGACTACTCTAGCTTAAACAGGGTTCTCATTAACTTTAAATCTAATGGTGTGGTTTGTTGTTTGCCTGTTAAATTTAGCGAGACTCCCAATAAATAACTAGTCCCTAGCCATATGATGGTTAAGCTCTTGAAGCATGAAAGAGCAACTACCCTTTGGTTATCATTGTGATAAGTGTTATAAAACTGCTTTTAACTTGTCTTCTTTTCAAAACTGTAAGGTAACTCTCATCATAATATTATTAGCTTCTTTTCCTCTTAATAATACACTTTCATTAATGTCTAGGCGTTTAAATTTTGATTATGTCCTATTTCTTTCGATTATATTTTTATTTTTTATTTTTAATATAATATAAAATTATAAATAAAAATAATATTATAAATAAAATTATAAAATTATCATATAATAAATATTTCAAAGATATAATAATAAATATATTTTAGATATATATAAAATATTATACAAATATTATTATATATTAAAAAATATATATTTTTTTAATATATTATCAATAATTTTTATACAATATTAATTATTAATTGTAAATGTATAATATAATTATTATTTATATATTGTAATATTATATATAATATATTATAATAGTAGACTAGCGTTTATGATTTTGTCACCATTTTCAATTATTTATACTTTATTTTCTTGTAATATCTACCTAAATATAAATAAGTTGAGAGGAATATATATAATTGTCTTTTTCAATATTATTTAGATTAAAAAATTCCTCATATTTGTGTTTTATGTTATTAGTTATTTTTGTTCAAAGTTTGTGTTTACTTGATTTATAACATAAATTTTAAATTTTTAAGTTTTATTTATTTATTTTTAAATTGGTTTTTGTTAAAAAAAATCTGTGGTACTTAAGAATTGCACTATGTGCACTTAAAATATTATATATTGAGTTATTTTTAATTTAATTAGATAGTATGAATAAATTATCCTATATTTAATTGAATTTTTGTTATGCAAGTCATATGCAAGTAATTGTTTTTTTAATATCTAAATTATTTATCTTATCTTAGTGAAATAATGAGTAAATTCGATGGCCATATGATTTTGTTATAAGAATATTAGTTGTTCGAGCACATTTTGCCTTCATTCAATTCTTTAACTGTAGGAGGCTTTTACTTGTTTTGTGTTCTCCCTGCACATATCTGAATCAAAATAATTCATATCTTTATCATTATTATTATCATCACTATCATCTTTTTCCATCACCAATGCCTTACCAACGATTCAAACATTTAAATACTTTTATATAAAATGATATCAATTCATGCAATCAATTTAAATATCATTGCCAACTCATAGGATCTATTAATCTTCATGATTATAATCAAAGTCTTTTCTCTTTTTTTTTGAAAAAAGGGGTAAAAACATTATTAAATCTCAGAATAGAATTACAAACCAGCAAGAGGCCATAGCCCCGAAAATCAAAGAAAAGCAAATAAAACAAACACCGTCAAACATCACCTTCCAACGCTATTTCCATCCTCTCTTAGAATCCTATCCAAATTTTGACAAACCTCTCGAGGCAACAACGCCCATTCATCCACCCTATGTCCATCAATATCCTCAGAAGCCCACTTCACCAAGCAATCAACTGCCCCGTTCCATTCCCTTGGAACATGAGCAAAAGACACGGAGTCCATAAGCGTACTCATCTGAACTATCTACTGCACTATCAAGTATAGTTGCCAGCTCACATCATTAAACTACATATGCTAGAGCATATTAATCAAAATTTGTGAGTCGGCTTCACACTTGACCTTACACCAGCCTAACTCATAAGCTTTATTCAAGGCATAAAAAATAGCTAAACCTTCCATTTTGTTAACCGTCTGCTCTCCCATCTGGGCTGCAAAAATAAACACAATAGATCCGACCGAATCCCTGCCAATCCTACCAATCCCAACCGGGCCCAGATTGCCTCTGGAAGAGCCATCCGTGTTAATTTTCAAGAAACATTCAGGAGGGGGTGTCCATTTTTCGCTCCTCTGAACTTTTTGTCTCCCATATTTGCCTTGCCTGGCGCAAGCTAAGGCCAAAGAAATATTCTGAATGCCTAACCTTTCAGCCAGTTCAGCGTTCCCCTTCTCCAAACGCAAAATAATTTCACTCTTAGCTCTCACAGTCTCCTGGATCATACCAATAATTCTGATCCATAATTGGTGTACTGTCAGTTTTTCCTCATTAAAAATTCAGCGATTTCACTCCAGCTAAACTTGCCACAGCAAAAATATGGGACCAGCATACCACGCCTCATGCAGGAATTGCGTAGCAAAAGGCGGTCTGCCCAATTTGGACTAGAAGTCGACCAAGGAAGAAGCATGCCAACATTGACGCCTCCATGCACCCCACCAAGCATGCCACAGGTGGAGAGTAAAGGGGCAGCTGAAAAATAAGTGGGTCGACTCCTCCTCTGCCCCCTTGCATAGGACGCAGCGTGAAGGCCCAACAAATCCTCTCTGTCTAATATTTTCCCAGGTCAAGCATCGGTTCCAGGTTAGCGTCCATGTGAAACAATTGCACTTCGGCCACAAAAAACTACTCCAAACGCGTTTCCACCAAGGAACCTCTCCTTCTCCACATTGTTGCGCTATCAACTCCTGGTAGCCTAACGAAATTGTGTACTTCCCTTTAGGATGAGGGGACCACGCCAGCAAGTCACACTCCCTGAGTACGCAACAGAAGCAGCCCGCCAGAATCCTACGGAGCTCAATGCCCTCTGCCTCCATACTAGCAACCAGCCATTCTTGTGGATTCTTCCAGTGCACCTTCGTTAACTGACCATGAAGAGAGAACGACTTGTAGTCACCCACCCTATTCCATCCTGCCTCACTAAATCTCTATGCCAGAACTGCAAGGTGTGGGTACTAGGTAACCAATGGGGGGTAACCATCCCACGAATCATACCAAAATTGTGCCTTCTCACCTCCCCTATAAATCCAGAAGAGACCTCTGTTGATCAAAGCAGCTCCCTTTTTAAGGGTATCTTAGATCACTGAACCATTACCAGACAAGCTGTATCTGGGGATATCTTGTATAGAGGCCCCATAAAAATACTTGTGAGACAAGATCCTATCCCAAACATGATCTTTTTCCTTACACCATCTCCAGTACAATTTAGTAGCTAGAGCCGTACCTACCAAAATGGACTGTCGCAATCCCAAACCCCCAAACCTTTTCGGGCTGTAAGCAACCTCCCACCTGATCAGGCTCCACTTAGACAAGGACAGATTGCCAACCCATAAAAATTATTTTGCCAGGGAATCAAGTTCCTTAACAAAACTCATAGGCGCCACCTGGAGCATGCACTTGTATAGAGGAAGCGCCTGCACCACTGACTGGATCAACATACTCTACCAGCAAAGGACAACCACCTATTGGTCAAGTGATTCACCTTACTTCTGAACTTGTCCAGGATCCCTTGCCATGATTCCTTGGACTGTCTTCTAGCTGATATAGGAATACCAAGATACAGAATTGGAAGGCTGTCGATTTGAAACCGAAGAATATTAGCCACTCTGTGTTGAATGGGTGGCGGAGTGTTGAAGAAAAAAATGGAAGACTTTTCCTCATTGATTACCTGCCCTATGGCAGCCAAGTAAGCATCTAAACCACTACAAATATTGGCAGCCTCCCTCAAAGTGGCCATACCCATAAGTGCCACATCGTCCACAAACTGAAGATGTGACAGAACAGGAAGGTCACCTCCCCATCTCCACCCTTGAATAGCACCTTCCTGCATTTTGCTCCTAATCATCTGACCAAGACCTTCTGCCAGGAGAAGGAACAAGTAGGGGGATAATGGGTCTCCTTGCTGCAATCCCCGCGTCGCACCGAAGAGGTGTGAGTGCTCCCCATTAACCATAATGGAACAGGAAACTAAATTCACACGGCTCATAATCCACCCAATCCAATCCTCTGTGAAACCAAAGGCAGCCAAGACCTTCTGAAGAAAGGACCACCGAACCTTGTCATAAGCCTTAGACATATCCAGCTTTATGAACATCGCCTTCTCCCTAGATTTGGACATGGAGTGAAGAGCCTCCGTAGCCACCACAATCCCATCCAAAATCTGGCGCCCCTCCACAAAACCACTCCATTCCTCTGAGATTAACACCCCTAGCCAATTTATAAGTCTTTCCGCTATCAACTTTGAAATAATTTTATAGACAACATTACAGAGGGAAATAGGTCTGTACAAGCTTAGGCGGTCAGCCCCTTCCTGCTTAGGAATGAGAGGCAAAAAAGTTGAGTTCAAGGCCTGAAGCATTTGCCTGATATTTTGAGATTCTTGGACCACGGCCAACAGGTCTAATTTGATGATTTCCCAAAATTATTGAAAAAAATCAATTGGGAATCCATCTAGGCCTGGCGCCTTACCTTTTTTCATCATGAAGACAATCTTCTTCAGCTCCTCTATACTGATTGGACGCATCAGCTACTCCTTCATCTCACAAGAAACTAAGCTGGGAATACAAGGGAGTATTTGATCTTTGACTTTCATTCCCCGTGGACCTTCTTCACAAAAGATAGATGCAAAATACTGCACTGCTTCATTATAAATCTCCTGCGTGGAGGAGATAGTCTCCCCGCTCTCCGCAACCAACGCAGTGATCATATTGCCATGTTGCCTCGCTTCAAACCGAATTGAAGAACGCAGTATTCTTGTCCCCCTCTTGTAACCATTCGACCCTGGCTTTCTGATTCCAAAAGATTTCCTCCCTCAACTCCCATTCCTCCACCTTCTTGATAGCCCCTGCTTCTTCTCTCAGCAAAATTTCAGAAAGCCCTTCCTCTCTAATCATTCTGGTGATATTATTCAACTCCTCTTGCACCTCTTTCTTCTCCTGAAAGATATTCCAGAAGCTAGTGACATTCCATCTTTTGAGTTGATATTTCACAAACTGGAGAAGCTTGGTGAATGTATACATTGTTGTACCAATAGCCGGCCTCCCCAATCTCCACCATTCAGCAACTCAGCCAAACAGATCCTGATCCCTAAGCCACATGAGTTGAAATCTGAAAGATTGTTTTCTCAGTCTGCAATTAGAAGAAATGTGAAGCTTAATTGGCCAGTGATCCGAGCCGCTCCAATCAAGGATCTCAAAATTCAAAGACCATAAACCGCCCACCCAGTAGCAAGAGGTCATGAACCTATCAATACGTTCCATAATAAAGTTATCTCCCATCCTCCTGTTGTTCCATCTGAACCACCCATTGCCAAGCTTAATGTCCACCAGGTTAAATTCCAAAATCTTGTCCCGAAGCAAGGAGGATGGTTCCAATCTGGCAATACCACCCCTTTTTTCTACCAAATTCAAGATGGCATTAAAGTCACCAGCCAAGATCCATGGTAGAAAAGGAAAATCCCTACGGACTAATTGGATGTTATTCCACACCTGAAGTTTACCCTTGTAGTCATTGGGTGCATAGACGTTTGAAAGAAGAACATACTCCCCCGACTCAATGCATAAAGAGACAAAGGAAAGTGAAGACCTGAAGGCAATCCAAGAAACTGGTTGAATCTTGTGAGGATTCTAGAGACAAGCCACACCTCCAGCCGAACCTTGTGCTCCTATGCATTGACATAAACCTTGCCTCCATAATTTAGGTGCAAGATTCAACATGTAGTCAACTGAAACTTTAGTTTCCTGAAGAAAGAGAATATCTTGACAATGATTCCTAATCAAATTATGAATAGCTTTTTGTTTAGGGCCACTGTTCAAGCCCCTTACATTCCAAGATGTAACAATCATTTTGGGGGAGCCAAGAAATGGGAGTCCAAAGTTTTGACCGACCTTGACTCCACCAGATTTTCCCCAATCATCTTTATCCTCTCCATCTCCTTCTTCCTTCCCAGTTTAACAATCTTTTTAGAAGCCCCTTTCTTCCCCTCCTTATGTTGAATTCCCAAGTGCGTGGGAGCCTTACCTCTCTTCTCCACCTCTGACATCCCTGGCTGTGTGGAAAGAGATTCAATCCTAATTTCCTGAATCATATCAGCATTGGAACCACCAATTTTTTGCTCATCAATCTGTCCATCCATAATCATAGGTAGGACAGCTTCCATAGGACGCACTGCTTGTTCCATGGGCTCATCTCCAACCATTTCCTATTTTCTCTCAACCTGCTCCTCATTTCTTAATCTTGTGTAATCCTCCAGTTGGCCCATCACATCTAGGACCCCAAATCTATTGATCGAGTCCTCCTCCAAACGCTCCAGCATGGACCTCTTATGGCCTCTGTTTCAACTTCGGTTTTTAACCTGTACAAAGCCTTCTGAATCCTTGCTAGTATCTGCATTACTCTTCTTCCCTTTGTCAAGTCCAGAAGCATTACCCAGTGTGGGTGGGGGTGGAGGATGTTGATTCCCCCCTTTTGCCTTTGGACATCTGCGCACCAGATGGCCATACTCATGGCACAAACGACACCTGAATGGGAGTGTCTCATAGTCTAATTGTTGTACCCACGAGTATGAAACCGTACACATCTCAACCGCATCCGGTAATGGCCTACTTAAATCAATTTCTACACAAATTCTAGCAAAGGTCAAGACTTTCTTACCTAAAGTTTGTGTGGAAGATCCCACAGGTTTACCAAGCATTGAAGCAATCATCTGAAGAATATCCTCACGATAGGATTCAACAGGCATTCTTGGTAACCGTACCTAAACTAAAACTTTGTTGGACAGCTCCTCAGTCAGATTGAACCCAGCATGCCATGGTTTGACAAAGAGCCCAACTTGGCTGTAGAAGTAAGGACCACCTTCAAAAACCCTGTTCCTGTTAGCCAAACAAATGAATGTGACCATGAAAAAATTATTGGTCAGCAGCGTAATCTCCATCTCGCCTTCTGGCTCCCATACACGTTTGGCCCAATTCTCCAAAAAAGGGAGAGAGACGCACAGTCCCAAGAATTTGCAGTATAACGAGTGCTTGGAGTAATACTCCACATCCTCAACTATCATTTCAAAAGGGATAACCAGCCTTGGTCTCTCCTTGCAGCGCTCCAGGTAGCCATTTACCTTGGTGATTCGTGAACCTCCAGTTGAGCTTGTGTTAAACAGTCCTGGAATCATGTTAAAGTCTGAATATACCTCCTTTCTGGCATCCTGTGCCTGCCTATTCCTCCCAACTACATCACTAAAGCTTCTGTCCATTTTGCCCTGAGTCGGTTCCTTCCCAGCCATATTTGCTTCCCCTTATTCACGCCTTCTCCAAAGCCAGTCCCTCTTGCAACCGCCTATCTTCACTCCCCGTCGTCGCTGTCCTTCGCAGATCTCACACGGGGTTTAAAAAGCTAGGGCGCAATGCCCTAGCCCGGCTAGCAGATGCAGAACGCATTCAAGCATTCCCAGCCCGCCATTTTTTCAAAATGTTCTGTATAATTATAATCAAAGTCTTAACACTAATGAACTATAAATATTTCTCTTAGCATCAAGGACTAAAACTACATCATATCACTTGTTTCTTTGAAGAAAATAAGAATAAATTATTTTATATTTAAATATTTATTCTATTATAAAATTTTGAAAGATATTTTATTTAATTATTAACACTTTTTATTTTGTAATTGTCACCTTTAAACATATGACATTACATAGATATTCTTTAAAAACCATATGTCTAACATAAATATATTTAGAGGATTTTAGAAGATGCTTTAAGACATCCCACCAAAATTAACCCAACAACAAAATAAGACCCAAAAGTTACTAAAAGTATAATTTATGTCATACTTATACTACTAGGTAGTCAAAAGGAAGAATAATAAACCCTACTATCATTGCTTATTTAAGCTCAAAAGGGCTATGCTTTTGTTGCAAAGAGGTTTCATCCAAGGGGCACAAGTCTAATGCCTCGATAGGATCCATGAAACCAAGATAGCAAACGAAGATCATGAGTAGCTAGTTGAATGTGTCATGAAGATCCAACAAAAAAAATTGCCCATGTGGAAGACTAAGATCAAAAACAAATCTCAATTATCTACATGCCTTGTTGGGGATCACTTAAAAAAGCCTACATGAGATGATTGAAATATTAAAATTATCTACTTGCCTTATTGTGAAGATCACGAGGAGATGCTCGTAAGTGTCATGAAGATGCAATAAATAGAGGAGGGGTGTACCCGTGTTGAGGACCAAGAACAATAACATATCTTAATTCTCTATATGTAAGAGCCCATGGTCGGAAAATTACTCCCACAAAAAAATTTCATGTAACTCCAAGTCAACTTCTCGAAAAATTTCATGACTAATCCTATCACATTACGTACTAATACATCTAAGGTGCATATTGTAGTTTCATAAACAATTTGTCATTCCAAACCAATCATGTAATCGGATTTAAAGTCAACAAACACTTCATGTTTTTTAAGGTAACAAATATCAAATTAGATGTTATATTTTATTTATTTTCCTAAATAATTATAGAATTAATTTTAAAATAGATGTATTTTCGTAATTTTTGTAAATAATTGCTGAATAAATTTTAAAATAAATTTTCTCTTTTCCTAATTTTTAAAAATAATTGTTAAAGATGTTTTTTTTTTAACTTCTTTGAATTAAAATTATACAAATCAATTTCTTTGTATTTAAAATCTTAGAAGTATTTGAATTGAAATTTTACAAATGAATTTCTTTGTATCCAGACTGCAATACTAAAAATGCCATATCCATATATAGGGGGCAGGACCATTACAACTAGAGGGGGAATAATGTTGTCAATATTTGTAGAAAGAGACACTTAGGTGGGACCTATTCAAATTAAATTACAAGTATTCTTTAGTAACATGAGACTACCATCAACAGAATGAACAATTCAAAACACTTGGCTAATGATGGATGTCTCTTTATGCAATATATTAACCAACGGTGATGGTGTGTGGTGTATGCTATGTTGATGATTGCAAGCTAGCATTTGTTATTAAATCAAAACCTGCACCTTGAGTCTGTGTTTACTTATGCACTTCAGAAATGAGAACATAGCTTTTACTTTGATTATGATATTCTCTTTTAAGTAAAATATTTTTATTTGATTCTCATGTTAATAATGAGCATACATTTTTGCTTCTCCTATTTAAAATAAGAATCTATTAACATGTGGTTTTGATAAAGAATGCAATATTTGTGTTCTATCACTCCTTTATTCTACAAAAATGATTTTTTTATGTTTTGACCATGAATATGATAATTAAAAATATGGTTTGAGTAAATATTCTATTTTAATAATATGACTATCTATATTATGCAATACATTTAACAACGTAACTTATATCAAAATTGATTCTATCATCAACTTTTGACGCATAGCACCCTTATTAAACTGTTTGGTTGTCATTTTATGAAAGGTAATATATTGACCCTACAATTTATACGATTTGAAAAGCGTTAAAGTTTGTTTTGAAAATTATTTATATAAACATCAACTTTTCACTCTTCACATGTTTTTATTTTTCATTAAAAAAAGGAAAGGGCATCTATGTGCATTCCGATAGGTGCCACGTATGCAAACTTTTTTAATTTCCCTATTATTTAGGGTTGTTATGTTCTTCGAGTCGAGGAATCCTGCTACAAAAATTAAAAAACTAACCTAGTTATGGTAGGTGCTTGGAATACAAAATTGGTGTCAATGCTTTGGTGTGTTGGTTTCTGGCTTCGCCATCAGAAAATGAGTCATTATTTATAAAAAATGAGTAAACTATGCGACTCATCAATCCAAGAAATTAGGAAGGAAACCCACACTATTTATTACATTGTGGGGATTTGATTTAGAGCATGGTTTGGGTGCTATGGCTCCCTTTTATTTAACGGTTCCTGAACATACATGTACTTTATTTTATATTAAATATATAATTTAAGTTAAATTATGTATTTATTTAATTATTGATACATAGTTTTATTTTTATTTTATTTTGGGATATTTATTTTTTCAATACTGAAAAATTAATACATATTTTAAATAAAGGGAATTTCTTTTAGAATATAAGAGGAACTTTGTCTTCTATATTATTGAGAATTTTTCTTAATTTTGATATGGATAAAAAAATTGTCAAATACTAATTAAAATTTAAACTAAAAATATTTAAAAGAAATTTAAATAAATGCCTCAAGCAATGTATCTTGTTATTATTTGAACTAGTCAATTTAGATATATATGCTTGCAAAGCGAATTTCTCTGGTATGGGTTTCCTCTAATTTTGGCATAAAGTTTGTATGTTATTATCCGTGCGTGGCATCAATATCAGTGATTTATGACTTATTAATTAGACGCGAGCTATGAGGCTTGGTTGGAGATTTTTTAACTGTACATGGTACTCATTTTGCTTATTTAACACAAATATGATCTATTTTTCATGTCGAAAGGCATCATTTCCTATCCTCACCTACTCAAGATCTCCTATTTGAAAGCATCTTTGTACAACAATACCACCTCTAAAAGGTGACTTATTTAGGGAGATCAATGTTGGATGTAAAGATCATTTTTGGATAGGTAGATGGGATAGATTTCATCCATTTATTCAATCTTCTAAATAATAGCCAATATGTCAGCTATTGGATTTTGGTTTATGATTGCCTAATACCAGGATTGACTTCTCCTAGCTTGTGTAAGTGCAACCAAAGTACTTGAGGGCAACTACCAAATAGTGCTCATGATTCAAAATCCTATCAATGTATTTATCACACACACATAAGAAGTCTTACCTGTAGATAACATACATCCATTGCCTTAATGTTTAGGAATGCCAAGCCAAATCTCGTCAGTTGATCTAATAAAATAGATTCAGTATAGTGGATGATGGATTGCTTGTCAAATAGTCACTAGAATTAAAAGAGGATAAGACACAGCTGATCCCAGCGATATGCAAAGGCAAACTGTTGAAACTCGACCATGCCAAATAGATGTCCCCAAAGCATAGGAGGAGCTTGTATATTTTGCTTTCATCTAAACTTCTCATCTAGAAAGCAAAACTCAAATGTTGGCTCAAAAGACACTGCACTAGGGCCTGTAAGACTTCCAAGGGTAGTATGGACACTGCACTAGACCAAAGCTTTAACTCCACATACTCTTTACATAAAAATTTAAAACACACACACTCCTTCCTCCAAGGTTTAAGATCCCTTTCACAACATGCTTCATGTTTATGTGATGGATTTTATATGCTTGTAAGTTTTAACTCTTTCATTAAGACAGTCGGATATAATTAACACTGTTACATAAAAAATCTAAAGCCTGATAATAAATGGGAAAAATAATAGTAGGAATCGGGAGTCTGAAATACAAATATCAAATCTATTTTTTGTTTTTCCTTTTGAAAAATGAAATATAAAGCATCTCAATAAATCTAGAGTCCTAGACTAAGTGTTACAAAATCAGTGCTAAAATATTTAGGGAAACTCTAAAGAAAGGCTTGACTAGTATTATAATAACTTTCAAATGGTCGCCGGAAAAAAATATAACTTTCCTAAGAAGGTATGAACATAATCTCAGGCCTAGACTTCTAAGGGTGACATGATTAATCTAAAACTTTTTCTTCATAGACTCCCCCATAATAATCCAAAAAACATATATCCCTTCCTTTAAGACTTAAAGGTCTCTTTATAATGTGTTTTATTTCTTTCTTGTTGGATAGTAGATTCTTTTAAGGCCCGAGTTATGAAAAAATTATTTTCAACTCCCTAGGACACCTTAGATGCTTTGTAATTACCTCATTCTCCTTTGTAACTTTTATTATAATATTTTTTGTAACTTCATCATGACCTCTATGGTAAGGTTCCTTCAAACTCTTATGGGATTGTCAATACACATAAATTTCTTCACATATTTAAATACAAATAGAGAATAGATCTATTTTTTACCCTTACACAGTGCACTCATTTTCATCCTACTCTTTAAATTAATATTAATTTTATGTTCTCTAGATGGGTTTAGTTAGTGCTGGTAAATTAATTGGATCCTTATAGCCAACAATTCTATATTAGAATCTTTCTAAGTCCAGCTTGTGGAATTTATACTAATATTTGATTAAGAGATGCTAACTTCATTTTCATTACTATAGAATTTACAAGACAATGTCTATATTTCTCTTAATATTAAATAAGTTACTTTCAATTGAGAAATAGAAACACAAAACATAATTATCTATTTGGAGGGTGGTGTTAGTGATAATCAATGTCATAATTCCTAGAACTTGTCATTCTCATAAATCAAAGAGATAATTGAGCTTACAATTTGAAACTTAATTGTCTTCCTATCCAACTCCAATGTTCTAATTTTTTGTCAATAATGGGACAAGATTGAAGTCATCTTATAACAAGATAAGTGTCCTTAACAGAAATTAAACAATAACTATATTGTCTTAAATGATACCCTTAAGTTTAAAATGCATGCTAAAAAGCAGAACCAAACATTATAATCAAGAGAAAAGACATTTTGAAAAAGAATCACTTATAAAATCTATGCCAATTGTGCTGATGTAACTCTTTGTGAATCTCCCTGAAAGAAAAATTTATGTCAAAAAGTACAATTGAATCAAGAAAAACTTCTAGCTTAGATCATAGAAATTAATACATTAAAAAACATAAGCATTAAAACACATTACCAAAGAGGAAAAACATTACAACACAGTGATAAGAAATGTAAATATTTAAATTTGTGATGAAAAATTAAATTTCCAAATGTCAAACATTTTATACTATTGCTAAATAGTGTTTTGTCTATATTTGGCATTTTGTAATGATGTTTATTATTATTTACTAATATCTTTTTTTCCGTCTCTATCCTTTCATGTGTTGGAGTGTGTGTAATGTTTCAACACTCATCATGATTTTGAGTCAGGAAAGGCTTAGTGACTCATTCCATTCACAAAAAAGCTTCGCCAATCTAGAAGCAATTTTCACAATACAAGTCCCTAGGTGGTTGTGATAGCAACCTCTTCTTCTCCAATACTACCATAGCTTAATGGTGCTTTATGTGCCCATATCAACATGCATTTCCATTTTCCATATTTTTACAAGCATGTAGTGCATGTTGTACACCATATGCATTGTGCATGAATTGATATGATGGTTTTTGTTTCGAAAATTTTACATCTAAACATGGTGCACATTGTGCAGATGTTGATATGAAGTTTCCCATGGCACATGGACACATATAAGACACTTCCCAATCTAAAGTTTCACACACACGTACTTACACACACAAATGCATGAGTGACCATCTTGGAAAAAGATTACAATATATCAACTGTACCAGATTAAGCTTACATGTTTGAAGTAAGTTTGGGCCATTGGCATGGTTCAAGTATTCCTCCGATTGTCTCTACCTGCACACGACATTTTTGTTCCCATAACTTGGGAAGTGTCATTTGCTTGCCACAGACCTTTGCCATTTCGCATTTGCAACAAATTAGCAAAAAAGGACTCACTGCTAGTAGCAGCAAGTAGGATTTTCCAATCCAAAATTAGATTCCCGGTTCATGTGAACATATCACTTACATAAAAAAATGCATGCTCAAATAATAAGAGCTGAAAGGATTGGGTTATGAAGATCCATAAGCCAAAAACAATACAATGCTTTAGTTCCAAGGTCTACGTACTCCTAGAATAACTGAGGTGGTCATGTGGGCACAATATGCTGAACTCAATGTGAGAGAATAGTCCTTAAAGAATGATAATGAGGCAAAACAAATGCAGTTGAAGGGACCTGGTTATGTTTAAAGACAATTCAGGGCTCAAAGACAACTATCTACTATGAGACTTGAGGGGGCTTGATCATGAAGACCGACGTGCCAAAAAGAAATAACAGGCTTCACTGTCAAGGCCAAAGTACTCCTAGAATAACCCAGGAGGTCATGTGGGCACACTGTGTTGAAGCTAATGTCAGAGGCTGACAATCCTAAAGGAGTGATAATGAAAATATAAACAATGCAGTTGACAATAGCCAGAATTAGTCCATACACAACTTAGAAAATAGGTCCCACTACCAAAAGTTCTAAAGATAAGGATTATGTTTACAAATTTACAGACAGTTTAAGCCTTTGCCAAAGTATGAGTTGAACCCCCAACATTCACTTAGATCAATAAACCATAGCGAATTGTTCTAGGAACATTAAGTTTTTGAATCTATAAAACCTGAGATTAATCACAACTAATGTCTCTAAAACATTTTGTATGTACTTAAAAAAAGTAATAATAAACTTACTGTGAATCTGAGAAGAAGTCATGACTTTCCCACAGCATAAACCCCCATCAGTAACACCTTGAACAAGTAATCGCTGCAAGATCATATCCCCAATAAGTCTTGCTTAGTGTTGCTAGATCATCGTGGAATTATATCTTATTATTAATAAACTCTTTAACACAAAAAAACACGTCGTAAATTTAAAAATGGGACGTACCCAAAACGCCAAATCGGCCATAAATGTTAAAATAAGCGATGGGTATCTGGGTTTTCCAACAAAATACCCCCAAAAATAAACTCAAAAGGTTAAGAGTGAGCGACAGAAATTAACTACTGATTGCTGCTCATGTTCTCTGTATCCCCTGACCCCTGCTTTGAAAACTTGACACCCATTATGTCAAACCTTAAACAAATCTCTAAAAAAAACTCTTCGGTTTTCTAATGTAGGTGGCTCGATTCCTCAACAATAAAACTCTCAGTGGCTACTACAGCCTGTTGAGTTGCCTGCATCATCGTCTTTCTTGCAACCGCTGTGATATAGATTTCTAAAACAATGCACCAGCCCTTATCTTCTTCAACTCAGCTCTCATCACATTCAATGCCTGGGTGATCTTGTTAAGGTTTTGATTTTGAATTTGCCTTTGCCACTCAAATTCTTGCTAAGAGCGCTCCTGCTCCAAAAGTCTATTTGAAGGCAATCTTGTTCTTCGTTGAAGTGAAGCCTTCTGAGAATGAAATCGTATTGCAGCAGATATAAATGAAAATAAGTGCCTAAGATGACAATGTTTTGTAACTGAGATAATGAGGTGTATAGAAGAAAGAAAAGCTCCATTGTGTTATTGTCAAATCTTAACCATGATACACAAGCTCTGCAACTCATGTGATGCTCTTTCCTTTACCATTGTCTCCAATGACCATGACTCTTCAAACAAAAAGAACTATAGAAAACCCTGTAAGTGCTAAATAAATCTCAACAAACTCATTTTTAGTGAGAAACCCAAGCAAATAAGATGATATAATTCATTTTTATTAGAATCCCTTTTTCTTGCAACAAACAAGATATATTTTCACCAAAAATCTTACCCAACACTTTGCAAGATTTTACCTTTCAACCTCAAGCAATGAGATATAAATGCAGTTGCACCCATCGGCGGCCAGGCAGGGCTATAAAATGCAATGATATCAAAGTTATCGAAGGAAACAACTCCAAATGTCCATATCGAGAGTGTACGACGATGATGCCCAAGGGTATATATGAAATAAAAAACTATTTTTAATTTTAATTCATGCTTTTTTTTTTAGCAGTGTGCATGATAGACATTTATTGTTACTGTGCATGATAGACATTTATTGTTATTTACTCTTGCTCTTTAATAACATGTATGGGATTTTAACCAACCAAAATAATGATAAATGATTTTTTGAATATTTTTTGTTAAAAAATATGCAACTTGACTTTTGAAAATCTACAAATTTTTTAATGTAGAAACAATAATGAATTTTGATTGGTAGAGGATGCAATTTTCTAATTGGAGGTTAAAGCAAACTAAATGCTTTAGTTATCCCTCTGGGACTAATAATAATATCATTTTTCAATTGATTCTTGTTATTTGAAAATGTTTGATTTGGTTTGTTGTTTTTTATTAGGTGTTTAAATTTAAATAATTAGTATAATAATATTAGTATGTTTTTTAATTGGTTATTTAGTTTAGAATTTAATCTTATTTTTCTTATCATTCTTTTATATGATGATTTTAGGTTAAGAATCAAAGTTTGAGGGGTATCTATTCTGTCAAATTTATCGAGGGCATGATCCCAACCTCATTCGTTATATCATAGTAAGTTTTACTAGAAATAAAAATTGATCCTTAGTGGGTTCTTTAAGACCCAAACATCTTCACCAATTAAATCAACAACTATTCACTTCATCCTATATTTAAATCATATGACCTTTTAACGAGATAAATTGATCAGTTCATTATTATAAAGAAAATGTAATATTCTATTTATAGTTCCTCCTATAATCATTTCCCATGGAATTGTAGTAAATAAGTTTGATCCAGTCTATAGAGATAGAATCAAGTCTGAGATATTCTAGACCTCTTAAATGGGAAGATTTTAATATGTTCATATTGCATAAAGACCTATATTTTCAACGTCAGAAATACATTTGTTTCTACATGCATAACAATTGATTAATGCTGTTGGTAGTTACATAACTGCCAATTGAAGTAGGTGGTGATTTCACAATCATTGTGGTGGTTTTGCCCTACATTAATAAGTAGTTTTTCCCCCAACAAAGGCACATGCAGAGTAATAGTTGCAAACGTAACTTTTCTTCCATTTATAAGTCATTTTATCTTCCTTCTACCGATTCCTCTTGATGTATTATAAGTAATATTTTAAGGTTTGGCAAAGGCCCCAATTAATGAGTAGTTCAATGACAATTTGAGAAAAATAATTGTTCATCCATGTACACCATTGATGTTCTCCTACCATATATTCTTACATTTTTGGAGTGGGGGTTGGGTTGTGTGTAAGGAAATGTTTTTTACACAAGTGTCAGTGCATGATGTTTAGGTTTTAGGCATGTTTTATTGTAACGAATTTCCATGGATGCCTCTTGAAGCCAGTACCCTTGTAAGTGAGAAAATGATAGTGGCAAGAGGAGGAAACTCCTCACTTTTATATAGTTTTCCCATGTTGGGTTTCTTTAGTGTAACCTTGTGTCTCTTTTGCATTTTATTTTAGTTTCTTACTTTTTTTATGTTGTTCAATTTTTATTTACAAACCTAACCCTTTTTACTTCAATTTGAATCACCATTAATGTATGTTTGGCTTGAGTAATTAATATAAAATAATAAGGTTGACAATCAAGTTTTACTAGAAATAAGATAGGATTTATTTTGATGAGTTGGTTATTGAATATCACTACAAATTATGGATCATATTGGTATTAGAGCTAGTTATTGCTCCATCGTATTGGTTTGTGTATTGTGAACATTATCCATATTTATGTCCATTATGAAAGAAAAAGGTCTAAATTGAGAACTTGTATTATATGTATGTCTTTTGGTATAGTAAAGGCATCAATGAATGAATAGTTTAGTGTTATTTTGATTCAAACAATTAATCATCAATAGATGCCACTTATAACAATTATTATTGATTGTCTAATGTGAGGGTTGGGTTATGTGTAAGGAGGTATTTTGTAAGGAATTCACAAAGTATGATTGTATGGCGTTTTGACATGTTTTATTGTAATGAATTTCCATGAAGGAATATTGAAGGTAGTACCCCTATAATTTATAAAATAATAGAGTTAGAAGGAGGATACCCCTCATTGTAATTGACAAAATGATAGTGGTTTTAAAGTTATGTTCATTCCTTGGTTATTACAAAGTTACCTCCAACTAATAAATGGGATGAGTTTAAAGTGTTCAAAATATTTTTTTTTCTTATATGTTATAAGGAATAGAAGTCCATGTATTGTAAATATATAATGCAAAATCAAGACCAAATTTTATAGGATGATACAGAGTGTTTTTATAAGAAGGAAATCTAAATGGTAAAATATATAGTGAATCAAGAAATCCTTGTGATGTAGGTGGGAGGACTCCATATCCATCTAAGGAGACATGAACTCTTGAAAAATACTATACATGTATATTAGGCTTACTCTTAAGCTCACTATCTTGAGATGGAAAAAATAAAAGGTTTATCTACCTCTCCAAATATTCCCAAATAGAAGGTTGGTTCTAGTCTAAAGGAAAAGGTGATTGGAAATATAAGCTTAAAAATGTTATTACTATTTTTTCTTGAAAGTATAATAAAATAAATTATCGACATTGTGATATTCATGGGTATAAAAAAATGCATAAATGACTTCATTTCAAGGTAGAAAAGTTGGGTACAACTCCAATGTGGATGAGAAGATGTATTATAACTACCTAAAAATAGGTATGTTTGGTATAAATAGTGCTCAAGATAAGGTTTAAATTACCAAAAATTTCCATATCAAAAATTATATTAAAAAAACAAAGTTTGATGGATTTTTTAATTCTTTCTCTCGAGAAAATTTTATTAGTGAAACAATTAGTAGACAAGTTATATTTTGAGACATAAAATCATCTGAATCCTTATGCTTTAGGCTTGGTGAAACAAGGAGTACAGATCTAGGTAACTAAGAAAAGTAAAGTAAATTTTTAAATAAATGAACATTTTATTGATGAAGTTATGGTGGAGGTTGTACCTCTTAGTGTGTGTGGTATAGTATTTGGTGGACCCTATGCGTAAATATAATTTCCTAATATTACATGAGAATAACCAACCAAGATGGTTTCTTCAAGGATGGGTAAATCTACATTATCACAGCCTATGAAGGTAAATCCAAATTATCCTTGATAAGTGCCACCCAAAATAAGTAGTTGATTAAAGCAAGTGCAAAGTTTTCTTTATTTATTTTAAGATATATTAAAGTTGAGGAAGTGGTAAGATATAAAACTCTTCATCACATGTTTAATACCAATGAGATTAAATAAATGAAATATATGTATAAATTGAAGAAAGTTTTCAAAGAGCACAAGAGTGTGCCACTAGTGAAGGCCAATGAGCAAGAGATATGTACTTATTACCAACTTGACCTCCTCCCAAATTTATTGTATATTGATAGTATTTTAAGGACACAAACAAGGTAAGATAGTAATTATTCTTTATTGAGTCAAGGTGTAATATGTCCTAGTAATTTTACATATGGTTCTCCAGTTGTTATTGTGCACAATAAGGATGGTTCATGGAGAATGTGCGTTGAGTATAGAACTTTGAATAAGATAACCATATATAATATATACCCTATTCCCCATATTGATGTTCTATTGAATTAAATCCAATATAATAAGTATTTTAGAAATTTGGATCTAAAATTTAGGTATCAAAAAGTTAGAATCAAAGAAGAGGACATATAAAAAAATACATTGAAAACAAGACTTGTACAAATTGTTAGTTCTTCCTTTTGGGTTATTTAATGCCCAATTAATTTTATGGGGTTAATGAATGTGGTATTTATGCCATTCATATATTATTTTATTTTTGTTTATTTAGATGATATTTTAGTTTTTAACAATAATATTATGATAATCTAATGCACTTGAAACAAGTTTTATAAGTTTTGAAGGAGAATAAATTATTTATAAATGAAAATAAATGTTATTTTCAACAAAAATCAATTTAATATTTGGGGTATGTGGTTGGATATGGGAAGTTGAGAATTAATCTGAAATAAGTATAATCCATTTTGAATTTGCCCAAGTCTTGTAATATGACCAAGATAAGGAGTTTTTTGGTTGTAATTCAATATGCGAAGAAGTTATTCAAGGATATATCATTCAAACTAGCACATTTTTGTGCCATTATATCATGGGGTAAGTATTTTACTTGGGGTAAGAAATTAAAAAAAAAAGTTTGTTTGGTATATGCAAAATATTATCAATACACTAGTATTAGCCTTGTAAAATTTGTAGCAGCCTTTTAAGAGAGAGAAAAATGAATGAAACATTGCTATAGGGATTGTACTATTTTATCATTTCAAATTATTTTAGGGTTCATTTTTTAATTATTAGACATATGAAAAGTAATTGTATGTTCTTGTTTAAGCGGTTAAAATATGGAAACAATATATAATGTGGAAAGAACCATTATACACATTGATCACCAACCTCTTCAATATTTTAAGGATTAATCTAAATTACAAAAAACATGTCATGATAAATGTATAATTTTATTTCATGAATATTATTTTCTTATTAATTATTAAAAAAATGTGACTAATAAGTTGGTTGATATATTATCTATATCTCCATTGATTTTATCTTTTGGCACCATAATTATACTTGATGCTTTTGTGTAGGATGAATTAGTAGAAGGATATAAGCAAGATGTAAACTATAGGGAATAATTTATATAAGTTAAGAATACCAAAGGTGACGTATTTGAGCCTAAAGAGGCCTTATACCTCTAAGATGGGTTACTCTATAATATGGGCAAGATTTATGCACCTAAATAGAGAAGGGCTCAACTAATGAGAGGTGCACATAGTAAAAACAAATAGGTAATTTTGGAGTGAAAAATATGGCATAGCATTTGAGGTTTGATCATTATTTAAGCATGCAAGTTGATGATGTTGAGCATGGTATTGAGATGCATTTATTGCCGTTATTCTCAAGGTGATATTATTACATAATGCATTAATGACAAAGTGATAGGTTCCAAGTGGATTTGAGATTGTATATTATGTGTGCAAGTATTTAAGGTGATTGATCATGTTTGAGGGTCAAATGAGGTGTAAGGAGTCCTTGGGGTACTTGTGGAAGTGAAAAGAATTTATTTGAGTGGACTTGTGAAGGTCTAGGTTATCCTATTCAACTTGGTAGAAATTCTTGAGTAAGAATATCAATGATGTCATCATTAACACGTGTGAAGGTGTCACAAGAAAGCAATTATATGGGTTTATTTAGATTTGTGCCTAGATCATGTGGTTCAAAATTTAGGTCTTTATATCATTCATATAAATAGTTATGGTGGTGAAAATTTGGTCTCCCAGACATATTTCACTATTTTCCATACTTAGCCAAATTTGCAATTTTATGTAACTATTGGAATTCAAATGTTTGAATTTACAAAGGAAAATTGGTCAGTAGAATTTTATTTATAAATTTTGATAATGGATGAATTTGGTGGTGGTATAAAATTCAAAGTAGTAGAGGACTTCAATATATATCCATCAATATTGATTAGGAGGTTTTATTACTCGTAAAATTACATTTATTGTATATGAGAGTTGACTATGCTTTCTCTAAATAAATTAGGGTGAAAATAAATGATTATAGAAGTCAAAATATTTATAAAAACTTGTTGGTATAAAAATAAAAAATGAATTAATATCCATATAGATCATCCTAAAAGTGATTTGGAGTTTCGAATGTCTATACAAATATAATTATTATAGGTTAAAGTTGACTTTTGTTGACTATAATTATTGTAGGTTTGAGTAGGCTTCTTGTAGTGGTGTTTATGAGCGTTTAAATGTTGAATGAATATGTATCATGGATTGGATGATGTTCCTTAGGTATTTATATTTCCATCCATATGTTTATTGTGATTGGAAAGTTTATATGAAGTTAGTTTGAGCCTCTTTTGTGAAGATAGTGTTTTTGGGCTAATTAAGCCTAATAGGTCTTTAAGACCTAATGGAGGTTTCAAAGTATTAATGAATGATTTGATGTTTCTTTGGAATAGAGAAGGATAGTAGAGGATGTATGTAAATTTATTAAATTATTTTGGGTCATTGTTAAGGTCCATATTGGCCATAGTGGTTCAAAGTGTTCCATAAAGGTGAATTAGGTCTCCATGGGACCTATTGAATTCTTAAGGGCTAAAAGAGGTTTCATAAGGTGAGCGAGTGACTTGGAAGTAATATATGAATTTTTAAATATAAATAAGGTGTAGAGGACCTTGTGTTAAATGGTTTAAAATTGTTCCATATTTGGTTAAGGGTTATTTCTATCTAAGTGTAACATGTGGCTTAATGGAGGGCTAATTGCTTAGGTCTTGCTTAAGTCTAGTGCATTATTTTGAACCATTTAAAGCATGGAATACCTAATGAGGTGATCGATATTGTATGGAACATGTCAAAATATATATTTTTATTTTTATCCATGATTGTAAAGTCTTGTGTCTGACCAATATTGATTGGAGAAAGAATCATGCATATGTAGAGGGCTATGTTGGCCTCATTGTGCTTGTTAGACAATTGATGAGTGAAGTGAATTATATATGAGTTTTTAGAAGGTTAAGAGGCCATTAAAAAATCATAAAATCATGTTGAATATGTGACAAGTGTATAACAATATTATTGTCAGGTCATGAGAAAGTTTTAAGATTGAGGATGAACAAAGAGGTGTAGAGTAATCCAAAAGGGTGTTTTAGATACATTGCTTGTGAGTTAGATAATGGGATAGTGAAGAGAATGGTTTGAGAGTTTGCATAAGTTTGTAAGGGAATGAAAATCATAAGGATAATATGTTGAACATGTCATGAATATATGAAAGTGGTGCTCAAATTAATCAATAAGTTGTTGTATTGATTCAAGGCACAATTAGGCCTAGTTTGTCTAGATGACCTAGAGTGAAGAACTGCATTGATTAGATGTTAGAAGAGTAATGCAGAGGTTGTGTATGATTGATATTCATGATGTTTAAATAATATTTACATATAATAATATCATAGTGTAAAATAGGAATGGTCTCTAGGTATGAGCATGTGTATGAGGGGTAAAGAAGAGAGAGTTGTTTTATGCCCATGTAAGAGGCAGGTTTATGTTTATATGAAATACCATCAGTTATATGAGGTAGATAGGTAGGATGGAAGGTGTCATAGAAAGATAATTTCATCATCAAGTGTTGAATACATCATATCAGTGGAGAAGATCAGTTTGGAGGTGTTTTAGTTGGTGTCTAATCACCAAGGGATTGTAGCCTCCTTGCTAGTTGGTGTTAGCTAAAGGTCTAGTGGGTGCTTGACCAACTTAAGTAGTGGGTGATCCTTGATAAGATGGATCTAACATAAATTAAAATAATACCTTTATAGGATAGTTATAGTATTGTATTACAAATCTTATTTTAAGTGGGTTTTCTACCCCATGAGGGTTTCCCACGTAATTCATGTGTTATGTGCTTTGATATTGCATTGTCTTATTTTTTCATTACAATGAATGGTTTATGTGATTCATGAATGATTATGTTGAATGGTTAAGATTTTAAAGAATCAAAATTGAATTTGATTTAATTGCATCACTAATTCATGCCCCCCTCTCAGTGATTGTGATTACAATAATTAGTATCATAGCAGATCTCTCAAGAAGGATTGATAGCTAGAAGGTGGTCCTTAAAGCACAAAATGGCTAAGAAACTAAAAAACTAAAATAAAAATTTGAGGCATATAGATAAGGATTATGAGGATCAGATTTGTAGCTTGAAGAGTAACATGGTCATAATGGCTAAAGAGGATGAGAAGGCTATTAAGGATCTCATATCTCAGTTAGAAGATGCTAAGAAGGCTATTAAGGATGTCATATCTCAGTTATAAGATGATAATGTAAGGATAATTTCTATAGAGGTTATTAAGGAGAATGTATGTATATTTAATTCTAATGTAGCCTTAAAAGTAAAAAGGGATAAAATGAATATTCATGATCTTAAGAATTAATTAGAGGCTACAAATTCAAGTTTGATGTCAAACAAGGCTGAGTGTGATCAATTGATAACTGAGCTAGGTTCCTTGAAGGTTGAGCATGAGAAGCTAGTAGTCAAAGTGAGAAAGGTTGATAAATAAAAATCAAATCAATTCAAAAAGGATGATATCATGAAAAACAAGGTGAGAATACTAGCAAGGCATCCCAATGCCATGAGGTTTGTCAATTCTTCTCATAACCAATGTTATGCTTAAAATTAGTTTGGCCACATTGCAATTGTAGTGGTGTTTATGAGCCTTTGGAGCCTAAATGAAGATGTCTTATGGATTGGATGATTTTCCTCACATCTTGATCTTTCCATCCATATGGATGAAGGTAAAGTGATTAAAGTGGTTTCGGTCATTGGTAAGGGTCATCTGAGACCCAGTGGCTCAAATTGTTCCATGAAGGTGAATTAGGTCTTCATGGGACCTATTGAAGGCTTTAAGGCTAAAAGAGGTTTCATAAGGTGAGTGAATGAGTTGGAAGTATTGAATGACTTTTTAAACATAAATAAGGAATGGGCGAACATGTTTTAAAGTGTTTCATCTTTGGTTAAGGTCTATTGGTATCTAAGTGTAATGTGTGTGTTTTAGTATTTTTTCATTTCTTTAATGTAATTTAATTAACTACTAAAAATAAAGTATAATCAGGTTCTTTAATATTACCTAGAGACATGGATGGTGGTGCACTGTTGATCAAGCTTGATTGTGAGAACTTCTCTTTGGCTGGGGAGGAATGACCTACAATTCACCACACTTAAACAAAGATTGATTAATAGATAGATGAGTGGGTTTCTTGGTATAAACCACTCCCAAGAAGTGGTATGCTTTCATAGATGGATGTTAGTCCACGCTCAAACATTCAAGTTTATTCTTAAACAAGAAATTAAAAAAATAGATATGGATAGAAGTAGATAACTCCAAAGATGATTCATTAATAGAAAAATTTATACGATCAAAATATGCATCCTATAATTCATAAGTAATGTCTATGTCTTCTTGAATTATAGCCAATAGCTCATAAATATAGGTGAAGTCACGTATGAAAATCACAAGACAAAGTCCTAGCTCAAAAGCTATATCACTCTGATTTGTAAAGAGATATTGAGGGACTATGGGAAGATCAAATATGCTAATTGAATCATGCACTAAACTAGCCAAGGTCATCCATATGAACAGATAGAATTTTTAGAAAATAGATTTAATGTTTTAAATATTTAATAGGGATCGATGTCAATTCAGATGAATCAACATCAATTTTTTGAAAAACTATTAAATAGTAAAAGTATACTTTAATAACACTTCGTATTTTTGATAAAATGATGAAAACAAAAAAAAGTAGATAGAGATAGAGGTTTATAGATATAAAATAATTTTGACATAGATTCAAGAGTTAATCGAGATGTTTAAAACTAATTTAATTAAACTGCTAGGGATAAAAGTTGATTTAGATGAATCGATATCGATTCTATGCAAAATAAACTAAATATCATTTAGACTAGAATAACGACCTAGAAAACTGATAAAAAAGAACACCAAACGTCAAATAATGACAATAAAACATAGAAGATGATAGACATGAGAAATTTAACAAAAATAAATTGCAAAACTAACCTTTTTGACTAAAAATAAACTTGATGGAATGAGGGAAGAATCTTCACAAAATCCTCTTGATGATTCCTTAAGTGGAGATTCTACAAGATAACAAAGATTTAACAATGTCCATACACAAATTGCAGCAAAATTTTGGTAGAGTTTCAAAGTCAAAGGCACCATCACCATACTCTTGAATAATGGAGATCTATTGTGTATTTATGGATAGACATTGATATTAATCAATCGTCATTGATCATAAAGGATCGACGTTGATTCACCCAGAATGGGTGGAGTCAAACAAAATGTTATTCCAACAGGTTGGCACAAGGTAAAAGAGGGTTAAAATGACCTCTAAAGTTGTTTGGTTTGTTTTAACCATGGAATTAGTTTATTAGGGGGGAGAGAAAATTTATCTTTTATTTAATTTTTTAGATTTTATGGTTTTAAGGGTAAAATAAAAGGGGTAATTACTATTTAATGATAGTAATTACCTTATTAACCTAGGTGGTAAAGGAAAAAATGATGGTAAAATGTAATTATAAAAATAATTACACATGAGGGGGCATTATGACATAATGATAGATAATATTAATACAAGGTGTATAAATTGAGCATCTATATTCACCCCTTTTTTTGGAGTGGTATACAATGGTGTTCTGTGAGATAAAAACTAGAAAATGCTTAATGGCCCAATTGTTTTTTTGTGAGGAGGTATCCCCCCTCAAACCGAGTGACGGGAAGTGAAATGGAATAGATGATAGGTTTGAATAAGATGGAATGGAAAAATAAAATGGATGAGATAGTATGGAAAAAATGTAAGATAGCTAAAGGACAAATAAAAAAATGACATACACCAACAAACGAAGTCCATGTTTACACTAAAGGGAACAAAAATTAATGCAAGAAGGAATGGTCAAGAAAATATATCAAAAAGTGAAATAACACAACTAAAATAAGGAAGCTTAAAACAAGAAAATTAAGAGAACAAGAGAAAGGAATAGTGAACCAAAGCATCCGATGTGCATATGGTATAGACACACCTATAGGCAAATGTACTCAAGATAAAAGACACCCTTGGGACCTTACATTGGATAAGGTTCCAAAAATCAAGGGTATGCCAAAAGAGATTAGGGAATTGACAAGGAGACAAAATTATCCAATCTAAAGGGTAATAGGAGAGGTAAAATGGGATAGCTATGACAAAAGCAAGAAAATATGGGTTCAAAATCAAACTGAAAGTAGGAAAAATAATCCAAAAATGTAAACATTAATCAAGCTAGGGGGAATAGATGTTGATCAAAAATAATTGATGGTGATTCAAGAGAATCAACAATGATAAAAAAGAATCAACATCGATTAATGAGAATCAACATCGATCAAACAAAATGATGTTCATCTCAAAAATGGCTATAAATATCCCACCAACAAATAATAAGGCACATTTATCTATCAAGTACGTGGGATTTTTATAAATGAAATTTGATGGTTTGCTAATGTGCAAACACACAAACAAGGTGATGAAGCCTAGTGGGAGTGGGTGACGAGGATGATGAGTGCACTATAAGGTAGGTGAGATGTTTTTAAATGTATTTTACCTTTTTAATGTTTTTAATGTTTTTGTAATTTTTATCTTAATTGAGGGTTAGTTGAGGAAAATTAAGGGGAATAGGATAAGGGGAGAGTTAATTAGGAATATGGAAGGGATGGGAGAGAAAAACTTAATTTATTAGCAAGGAATCAACGTCGATCCATGTAGATTAACCACGATACAAAATGGATCATCATCGATCTCTAAAGATCACCATCAATACAAAAGGATTGATGTTGATTTGAAAGGAGAGGGTAACAAGGTAAGAAAAACTATAAATTAACGAATAAAAGTTTGCTTATGATAGGACCGTGAGTTTTTGAGTGTGAGGGATAGAGTCCCACCATTGCTAGAGCAACTATAGGAGGAGCTAGATAATGATGACTGGGTACACTTAGAGGTAATAGGTTTTGGAGGGATCTAATATTAACACCATATCCATCAATACATTGGGATGATAGTAGCACTATTGGAGCAGAGAGATTATACCACCAACACTTTCTAGCTTCCAATAGGTGAGATGACAATTACTGTCGAGGACATCCTTTAGATTCTGAGGCTACCGATCTATAGGGCTTTAGTGTATATTGTAGATGAGGCCAATCAGTGACACTAGGATAGTTATATGGTAGGGATGCCATAAATATTGGATTTGTTGCTAGAGGGTTTTCATTCCAATCTGTATTCAATCAAGCACTAGTAGAGAGGCTATTGTAGACCATGATTATGGTAGTAGTGACTTGCTATGCATTACCTGATTCTGGTGGAGGATGGTTTTTATGGAGCTTCACTACACTCATAATATATATGATAGAGAATAAGATATTATTTTTTTGGGCACCCATCTTACAAGGCTAGATTTACAAAGTTATGGAGCTAACATACTGGGTGATGGCTAGGGCTTAATATTACATTTGTCCTTCACTGCTAGGCATATGAGAACATTCGAGTGATTCACCCTTTTGGGACCCCATGGGTCAAGTTCAAAGACATGTCATACAGTGTGAGATTCCTTTGATGGGATGATAACATAGTCATATCATATTTAGATAGGGTAGTGTGTGATCTAGCGTACTATAGATAGCTTTTGGAGAGCTTACAAATTAGAGACATTATTTGGAGACCATATGTGCATTTTCTAGCATGGCCTAACATAAAAGTAGAGCTAGGGGATGTGGCTTGAGAGAGATGGGTATACAGGTGATTAATGGACCATATGGAGATGTTTTATTTTAAGAGGGTTTATCACCATTTTGGCTTGCTATAAGATGTACCATTGGTTCCATGTTTATATAGGTGGGAGGATATAGAGTTGGACTGGCCAACACTTGACACCATAGTCATCTGGATGGGAGCATTAGAGCAGCTAATAACATCAGACATAGATGATGTAAGCTATATAAATGACTATTCCACTTGGTTTATGGGAGAGATGGCAAGGTGACATCATAGAGAAGTGAAGCCTCAATAGGAGGTGGTACAGGAGGCACTAGTATAAGATGAGCACATAGATGAAGCACCAGTACAAGATGCCCCAGAATAGGATGAGTAGGGAATACTTTAGGATAAGATATAGAGTTTATGGGATGAGTTTTATAGGGTCAAATGGAAGTAAGACCAGGCCATTCAGGAGAGGGATAGCTATAGGGCCAAGTTAGAGCAGATGAGAGCTTTTATGGCTGAGAGGCCAACTCAAGGTACTATAGGTATGATATCCATTTCCATAGATATGATACCACTACAGAGGTATAGGGATGCACTTTTCAACCTATGATAGTATGAGAGGATTATATAGGATCAACTACAAGAGGTTCCTCACTTTACATTTCATGTGGCTAGCTGTCGCAGATCATGGAGGACCCTAGGTGCCACTATCAGTATAGGGATCATTGTAAGATGGAGAGGAGGAGATGATGGGGGAAATGATAGAATTCATCTCAGTAGGATATAATTTACCCAATATATATGCACATCATACGGGCCATGAGCCCTTTTATTACATTCATAAAGACATTTGAGATGTATATATATAGACTTATATTTATGTTTTATGGATTATGTTATGTGGTTAGAGATTCATTTATTATTTAGATGGATGGTTTTAATTATTATCATGTTGTAAATTATGGATTTGTTTATGGATTACGTTATGTGATGTTACAGGATTAAAAATTGTTTGTTATTATGGATTATGGATTACATGCTTATATTAAATAGTTAGGAATGATAGATTATGGATTCTTAATGAACATAAAGTATAAACCCATCCCACATTGGCTTGAACAACAACCAAAAAGAGGACATCTCATCTACATTGCATATGCATCCTTAACTAAAGGATAATAAATATTAACACAACTTGGAGTAATTAGAGATAAGATTATTGGGATTAGATGATTTTGATTGGATAAGGGACTAATAAAAATATCACTCATATTTCAATAATTAGGATTTATCTTTCGAGAATCATTTTATGCCAGCAAGTAGATTGATCAATATGGGAAGTCTACTATTAGAAATCTGATCGAGATGAGAATCTTTCTTGGGATTTTGATTCTGACATGATTTTTTTATATTTGGCTTGATTTTAGGGCTTTTGAAAATGGTATAATTTTGAAAACTGATCAATGTGAGAATTTTTTTACTTAGTATCCATCCTTCGAGGCAGTGGTCTATCTTTTTATATTTTTGCATAGATATCCTTCAAGGGATTAGTTTATTTATTTTTGCCTTTTTGTATTTGATTAAATCTATCCTTTGAGGGATCAGTCTATTTATTTTTATCTTTTTGATTTGGATCTTGATACTTGATTTATTTTTTTATAATAATACTGGCGTAAAAATATCTTTGTAAGATAATTTCCATTATTCCATTATACGAAATGATTATGTTATCTTGGAAAATAAGGGTGTGTAAGAGATAAGGGAAATAATGATTTGGGGTTTCTCCCAATACAGGTGAAACTTATCCAAGAGAGAATGCTATAAATAGAGTTGAGGTATTCATATTCAAGGGAAGGATTACAATAATTGTTGGGTAACCACATAATTCACATATCATTATTAGGTATAAAGGGATATGATAGAATTGACTACTCAAGATGAGCCAACATTTATTAACTATAGAAAGGACGTAAATGTAAGGTATTAATAGGTTCACATTCTAGTTTACCATCAAAAGAGGCTAAATGATATGCCCAAGATCCATATTTATGGGTTATGATGTATGCTCCAAGTTAATAATGAGAAAACTTACCCCTTTTACTTCATTCCATATTGATGACATGTTGATATTATTTAAGCACAAGATGTCTAATATTAAATTCAAGATCTCTTACATGTTGATTATATGGTCATTTTAATCATTCTTGGTATATATGAAAGTGGTTGAGGGATGATACTCGATGCTTATCTAAGAATTCAAGCTGGGATAAATGCTCCTGATGGAAATCCTCATCAAAAACAATGTCTCAAAGAGAGACTCAAAGGGAGGGAATTTGGACTTCCAAAGGAAGTATCTCTTCTAAACCATAGACTAGAGAAAATGGAGAAGCACCTGTAGGGGTTCAAATACTAGTTAGATATTCCCATAAGGTGAAAGGGATATGATGTTGGGCGATCAAACCAAAAATAGATTACAATTGTGAAAGCAATAAACGCGGAAATAAATCAGATAGATAAGTAACTGAAATGATAAATAGCACAGAACAAGATATACAAGAAAACACCCTGAAAACTTGTATTAAAACTCTTTACAATAGGAATACAATGAAGAAACTTCGTTCTTCCACACCTCTCTCAGATGCACACAAGATCTCTCACTAGATCTCTATTCCTCAAGAGCTCTCTCTCAAGTACACTCAAATCCACCAACCTGGATTGATGCAACTCTGTACTGTCCTTCAAACATTCACAATGTTCTACTATTACAGTTCTACTCTCATTCTACAATTCTAAGCTAAGAAGATCTTTCCTACATATAGAAATAGGAAACTTGAGCATGCTCTTACAACAAACAGTTAAGCCTCTTCAACAAGGGCTCTAAAAATAATATTGCTAATAATAGAGACACGAGCTTGAGACTACAACTCAAACTCATCATGCAAACACTCGCTTATGTCCTCGAAAATTGCTTTCTGGACACACAGGTAACCGACGTCGGTCGACCCTACTGCCGACGTCGGCGCCTCTGTAACTGCAACTGACCGACGTCGGTCACTCATGACTGACACCGGCGTCTGTGTAGACCCGAACCTATTTTAGTATGCTCCTTGGTGAAGCTTTTAGCTCCACACCCTAACAATCTCCCACTTGGAGATAAACCAGCTGCACCAGTACCTATACAGCAACATCTTCTAGCTCCTCCATCTTCAACTCAATCATGAAGACCAATAGAAGTTGAATGAAGATTCAACTTCTCCTTCGTAACCGGCTTTGTTAGCATATCAGCAGGATTCTTGTCTGTATGGATTTTCTCCAGCTTCAACTCACCATCTTCCAATACCTGCCATATGAAGTGGTACCTTAGCTGTATGTGCTTGGTTCTTGAGTGAAAAGCTGAGTTCTTAGCTAAATGGATTACACTCTGACTGTCACTATACAATCTACAACTCCCATGCTCCCTTCCAAGCTCTTCCATGAACCATGTCATCCATATCATCTCCTTGCTAGCTTCTGTGGCTGCAACATACTCTGCTTCTGTAGTTGACAAGGCTACAACCTTCTGCAACTTAGATATCCAACTAACTGCCGTTCCACCTACAGTAAAAACATAACCTGTAGTGCTTCTTCTGCCATCCAAATCCCCTACCATATCTGAATCTACATAACCATGTAGAGAAGTATCTGAACCTCCATAGCACAAATGCTTGCTGTTGGTTCCTCTCAGATATCTAAGGATCCATTGAACTACCTTCCAATGTTCCTTAACTGGATTGGCCATATACTTACTTACTACTCCCACTGCTTGGGCAATATCTGGTCTAGTACACACCATTGCATACATCAAACTCCCTACTGCAGAAGAATATGGAACCTTACTCATGTACTCTACCTCATCATGTGAATTGGGACATTGTTCTTTACTTAACTTAAAATGTCCAGCTAAAGGTGTGCTTACCGGTTTTGCATCCTGCATATTAAACCTCTCCAACACCTTGTTCACATAATCTTCTTGAGACAATATCAACCTGTGATTTTTCCTGTCTCTCCTAATGCTCATGCCAAGGATCTTCTTCGCTGCTCCCAAATCCTTCATAGCAAACGTTTGAGCTAACTTCACCTTAAGCTCAGAGATATCCTGCATGTGAGACCCTGCAACCAGCATGTCATCTACATACAACAATAGAATAATATATCTACCGTTATCAAATCTCTTGAAATATACACAATGGTCCGATTGACACCTATTGTAGCCATGCTCAGTCATAAACCTGTCAAATTTCAAGTACCATTGCCTTGGAGCTTGCTTGAGGCCATACAAGCTTTTCTTCAACCTGCACACAAATTTCTCCTTACCCTTGACCTTGAATCCTTCTGGCTGTTCCATATAAATTTCCTCATCCAAATCTCCATGAAGAAATGCTGTCTTAACATCTAGCTGCTCAAGATGCAAATCCTCAAAAGCAACCAAAGACAATACAACCCTTATTGAAGTCATTTTAACAACAGGAGAAAAAATCTCACCAAAGTCAATGCCTGGTTTCTGTGCAAATCCTTTCACTACTAATCTAGCCTTGTATCTCATCTGTCCATCCTCACTTTCCTTCAACTTGTAGGTCCATCTGTTCTTCAGTGTTCTCTTACCAGCTGGCAACTCAACCAAATCCCATGTTTGGTTCTCTCTTAAGGACTCCATCTCCTCAACCATGCCACGCTCCCACTTACTTCTGGACTCCACCTGTAATGCTTCTTCAAAACTCTCTAGTTCTCCACCATCAGTTAGCAATAAATAATATAAGGAAGGAGAATATCTAATTGGAGGCTTACCCTTTTAGACCTCTTGATGGGTGTCTTAGACTCGTTCTCAACAATCTGTCCACCCAAATTTTTTGACAGTGACCGACCTCAGCCACCTATAGACCTGGTACTGGCCGACGCCGGTTCTTCCTGGCCAACGTCGATTCCTGGTCTGCCGACGTCAGTCTCTGTATGACCGACATCAGTTTCTGTACTGCCAACGCCGGTTCCTAACCTGCCGACGTCGGTCTCTGTGTTTTCCTGCAAGTGATTATTTCTTTTTCCCGCAAGCTCATTTTGGACCATAACTTCGTCCAATTCACTATTGCTCTACCCAGATTGATCTAGCTTCCTTATCTGATCACTGTACATTACTCTTTCATTGAAAACAACATCACAACTCCTGATTACCTTGTTAGTTCCTAGATTCCAAAATCTGAAACCAAAATCATCTGAGCCATAACCTATAAACGTGCACCTCATAGACTTAGGATCAAGCTTCTTTCTATTTTCCTTATCTATGTGCACAAAGGCTTCACTACCAAAAACTTTGAGATATGAGAGATCTACCTTTTTACTTGTCCATGCCTCTTCTGGAATTCTACCATCCAGAGCTGTAGAGGGTCCTCTGTTAATCAGGTACACTGCGGTGTCAATTGCTTCTGCCCAAAACTCTAAGGGCAACCCTGCATGCAATCTCATACATCTTGCATGCTCCATGATTGTTCTGTTCATCCTTTCAGCAATACCATTTTGCTGAGGTGTCCTTGGAACCGTCCTTTGCCTATGGATTCCATGTGTATAACAATACAATTTGAACTTAAGACTGCAGAACTCACCGCCATTATCAGATCTCAGGCACTTTAATCTTCTGCCTGTTTCATTCTCAACCATAGCTTTCAGAAACTTAAAAGTCTCAAAAACATCAGATTTATTTTTAATACAGTAGATCCATACCTTCCTTGTAGCATCATCTATGAACGTAACATAGTACCGTGATCTGCCAATAGAGGCTACCTGAGCCGGTCCCCACACGTCTGTGTGAACAAGCTGCAACTTCTGCCTTTTCTTAGTAGACCCAGTCTTGAGAAAACTAACCCTTTTCTGTTTTCCAAATACACAATGCTCACAAAATTCTAGATCCATACTTTTCAAATCTGAAAGCATACCTTTAGACTTAAGAATTGACATCCCCTTCTCACTCATGTGGCCAAGCCTTGAGTGCCACAATTTACAATCCACATCTGAAGTAGATAAAACTGAAGGAGATTTGTTAGTAACACAATTACACAAATAGAGAGTACCTTCTCTCTTACCTCTGGCCATAACTAGTGCACCCTTGGTCACCTTCCAAGAATCTGCTGTGAGAGTTACTGTACAACCCTCATTACCTAGCTTACCTGCAGAAATCAAATTTCTCTTCAAACTAGGAACATGCATCACATCTCTCAACACCCATGTGTTGCCATTCTGCATCTTCAGCTGCACTTTACCTTTGCCAGTAATCTTACAAGGCTCATCATCCCCTAAGTACACTATTCCAAAATCTCCATGGATATAGTCACTGAAATATTCTCTGTTAGGGGTAGCATGGAAAGATGCACCAGAATCTAATACCCAAGATTCTATGTTATTATGCAAAGAGAAAATTAAAGCATCTTGTGCAATACCTGCAACCTTGGCTTCTTCCTTTCCTTCGTGCTGATTGTCCTCCTTAGGCTTTAACTAGCAATCTCTACTTATGTGCCCAATCTTTCCACAATTCCAGCATTGTGGCTTCCTGCCATTCCTGGATTTGGATCTTCCTCTCACCTTAGACTTAGATCTTGATCTCCTCTTGCTCTTTTCTTTTTGCCTTCCCCTGCTCTCAAAATTTAAAGCATTCCCAGATGTCTCTTCTGTGCTTTTCCTGCGTATTTCCTCATTCAAGATAACACTAACAACATCCTCTACTTTCAAAATATTTGATGCAGATGCAGTGTTAGAAACTGCCATTACTAAGCCATGCCAGCTTTCAGGCAAAGAACATAATATCAAAAGAGCTTTTATTTCATCTTCAAATACAATATTGACAGAACTTAACTGATTAACAATTCCATTGAAATCATTCAGATGAGTAGAAACAGATCCACCTTCATTCATATGCAAATTAAATAACTGCTTCATAAGATATACCTTATTTGAAGCTGAGGGTTTTTCATACATATTTGCTAACGTAGTCATCAACTCTACCGTTATTTTTGCCTGTGACAAATTAGATATCACAGTGGAGGCCAGACTCAGTCTTATAGACCCAAGAGCCTTTCTGTCAAGAACTTCCCATTCTTCATCCTCCATGTCCTTGGGCTTCTTTGCAATCCCACCCAACGGTAAGTAGAGATCTTTCTGATACAGATAGTCCTCTATCTGCATTCTCCAATGTTGGTAGTTCTTGCCATTAAACTTTTCCATTCTCAACTTACTTTCTTCTGCCATTGCTTCTCCCACTCAAACAGAAATCCCTGCAGAAACCCCTGTGAGCAACCTGTAATCCAAACACACTACACAGATCTGAACCACCTGTTAGTGAACCTATACTTTGATACCAATTATCAAGCTCTGAACCTGTAACCAAGGCTCTGATACCACTTGTTGGGGGATCAAACCAACAATAGATTACAATTGTGAAAGCAATAAATGCGAAAATAAATCAGATAGATAAGTAACTGAAATGATAAATAGCACAGAACAAGATATGCAAGAAAACACCCTGAAAACTTGTATTGAAACTCTTTACAATAGGAATACAATGAAGAAACTTCATTCTTCCACACCTCTCTCAGATGCACACAAGATCTCTCACTAGATCTCTATTCCTCAAGAGCTCTCTCTCAAGTACACTCAAATCCAACAACCTGGATTGATGCAACTCTATACTGTCCTTCAAACATTCACATTGTTCTACTATTACAGTTCTACTCTCATTCTACAATTCTAATTTAAGAAGATCTTTCCTACATATAGAAATAGGAAACTTGAGCATGCTCTTACAACAAACAGTTAAGCCTCTTCAACAAGGGCTCTAAAAATAATATTGCTAATAATAGAGACACGAGCTTGAGACTACAACTCAAACTCATCATGCAAACACTCGCTTATGTCCTCGAAAATCGCTTTCTGGACACACAGGTAACCGACGTCGGTTCCTACCTGTTCGCCTGTGACCGTCGTTGACCGACCCTACTGCCGATGTCGGCGCCTCTGTAACTGCAACTGACCGACGTCGGTCGCTCCTGACCGACGCCAACGTCTGTGTAGACCCGAACTTGTTTTAGTATGCTCCTTGGTGAAGCTTTTAGCTCCACACCCTAACATATGAAGATGCCAATCTTTGCCAACTTTGTTAACAACTTTGGTTAAGATTTTGACTATGGTTTTATTAGATGCTTCAGTTGGACCATTGGCTTGAGGATAGTAAGGTGAGGAAAAAATTAATTTTATTTTAAATGAGTCACATAACGCTTGCACTTTCTTATTTTTAAAATATTTGCCATTATCTATTATAATTTTATAAGTAATTCCAAAACAACAAATAATGTGATTATGGATAAATTCCATAATATTTTATGCCTTAGTCAAGATAAGCGACATATCTTCCACCCACATACTGAAGTAATCTATGGCGGTGATAATAAATCCATGATGCTGAGAGGATTAAGATTAATCTACCTATTAAAATCGAGCCACCAGTGGGAGAATGGACAAAAAGTCTCCTGTGACTGATAAAGGTTTATTAGGGACATGATGTAAATTTACATGCTATGACATTTTACACACCTTTTAACATAGGTGCAACAATCTTGATTCAAAGTAGGCCAATAGTATCCTAGGCATAATATTTTCTTGGTGACTATGTGACCATTAAAATGTCCACCACATGAGCGATCATTAACTTCTTGGATAGCTAAGGTAGCTTCACGCTTTTGGAGACAACAAAGGAGAATACTATCTAAAACATGATTAGAAAGAACTCCCCCCTAGAATGACATAGCGAGCAACTTTCTACTAGAAGACACGCTTAACACCTTTGGATAGATGAGGGGGAGACAATCTGGTAGATAAATAATTTAATATTTTTGCATACCAAGGCTCCTCAAGATTTTATTCAATATTATGGATGGATGAGAACAAATAACTTATACTCTTGAGACGAGGATGGGATAGAAGAAGCAAGAGAGGCCATAGTATCTGCAAACTTATTAGTAGACCTAGGAGTAACTTTGATGTCATAACATTCAAATGAAGATAAAAGCTGGTCGGCTAAAGTTTTATATCTTTGGAAGATATCATTATTACATTGATATACATCAATAACTTGATTGATCACCAACTGAGAACCCCCATAGATGTTAAGGGATCTGACTCCTAGTGTAAGATCAGTTTGGAGTCCTATAGTCAATGATTCATATTTAGCCATGTTATTGGTGCAATCATCTAATTTAAAAGATAAGGGTATGAGGATACCTTAAGGAGGGATTAATACAATCTCTACACCACTTCTGAGTTCACACTTAGACCCATTAAAGAAATAAGTCATTTGATATTCTGGGACTAACTAGGAAGTGGATGTGATAGACTCATCATGTAATTCACAATTAATGGGTTGATTATTATTAAGAGGTGATTTGGCCAATTGATCAATAATGATTTAACCTTTGATAAACTCTTGATGGAGAAATTCTAGATTAAACTTTGCTAACAAAATGATCCATCTAGCTATTTACTAATTTTGATATGGCCTAAAATGCATGACTTTAAAAGGATCGATAGTCCTAATGACATACATCTTATGGTTGAAGAGATAATGATGAATCTTAGAGGATATAAAAACCAATGTTAGGCATAATTTTTTAGCATGCGAGTAACATGTATTGTATTTTATGAGAGAACAACTTATATAATAAACAACTTGCTCTTTGTGATGTTCATCTCGATGAGCAAGCATAACACTCAGAGCATGGTCTATAGCAAAGATATAAAGGAAGAAAGCTTGTCCTTCCTTAGCAGAAGTAAGGATAGGAGGCAATACAATATTGTCTTTAAGTGCATTAAAGGCTTCTTGACAATTAGAATCCCATACAAATCGATTACCTTTATTTAAGAAATGGTGGAAGGGTTGACAAAGGTCAAAAAGATGGGAAATAAAATGACAAATAGACTAGATCTTGCCTTGTAAACTATGAAGTTTATTAAGATTAGAAGGAGGAGACATCTCTAAAATAGCCTTGATTTTAGAAGGATCCACTTCTATTCCATGAATGAAAACAATAAAACCTAAAAGTTTACCCATCAAGACACCAAAAATGCACTTTTTAGGATTGAGACGTACATGATAATGAAGCAAACGATCATGGATAACTTGTAGGATGGATAGGTGATCTTTATGGAATTTTTATTTTCCAAGGAGATCATCTACATAATATTCAACAATTTTATGGATTATGTCATGGAATATATAAGTCATGGCTCATTGATAAGTGGTTCCTACATTCTTAAGGCCAAAGGGCATACCATGATAGCATAAGGTTCCCCAAGGAGTAATAAATGCCATTTTATGTTTGTCTTTTGGTGCAATAAGAATTTGGTTATAACCAGAGAAACCATCCATAAGAGACAACATTTCATGGTCAGTTGTAAAGTCCACCAACTAGTATATATTAGGAAGGGGAAAATCATCTTTTGAACAAGCAAGATTTAAGTCACAAAAGTTAGTATAGATGAGAATTCCCCCTATGGGTTTAATGACTGGAACAATGTTGGACATCCACTGAGGATAATCAATGAATTGAATGAAGCTAATAGATAAAAGGCATTATAATTCATCTTTCACAAGGAGTGCAACACAAGGATGCATTTTATGAAGCTTCTGCTTTACTGACTTAGCATCAAAAAAGGTTAAAATTTTATGGATAATGATTGAGGGATCAATGTTAGGCATATCATTATAAGATCAGGGAAAGGATTTACTATGATCTGATAAAAAAAGTAGTAAAATCTTGAATTTCTTGTAGATTTAAGGCTTTACTAATTTTGGTAATCCTTGGGACTTCTTGGGACCCAATATTAATATCAGTAATAGCTTCATTTAATAATTTAGACATTTAGGATGGAAGAGAATAACATAAATAAGAGTTTTTAGCACCTAGATGGGTCAATATTGATGCATCATCTTGACACTAAAAAATAGGGATAACTAGTGCAGTAGATCCTATTAAATGAGGATATACTAAGGGGATGGTTTGGAACTCATTATCATTATACAAGAAAAGGGGTTCTAATAATATAGAATTGACTAAAATAAATGTTAGAAGGAATGGATATGGTATCACTAGTCCAAAAAGAGGTATCAGATGGGGAAGATGGTTGTTATTCTTCCAAAGATAATAGAAGAGCGGGTTTAGGGGTAGACTTAGAATCCTTCTTAAAACCTAAGCCATGCTTTTCTTAGATATTTATATAATCTCCTAGTGTGACATCATGAGGACCATGCTCATATTTACCCATGTTGAAGCCCTTCCAGATGCAACAATGAAGATAATTTTGAACAAACTAAGGATTTCTAGGAAAAGAGAAATAGGATGTAAATGGTTTGGTATAAACATTGTCATCATGTTCTGAGGTAGCTTGATTGATCCCACCATATGCTATATAAGTATGCATAAAAGGTGGTCCAAAGGGAATGGTCTCACCTAGATTGGGTGAATACCTAGGTTGCTTATTAAGATGACCATATTCTTTAGGAGTAGGTAAAGTGTTAATATTTAATAACTGATATTCTCCCATCAAAAGTTGTTGCATCATAGATTCAATGAAATCTAGAAGATGTAATTTTGAAGCAGATATGGTCATGCTAGTCGAGGCTTAAATGGAAGATAGAGATGGAATTATGTTAAGTGAGGGTATTATGACATTGTTTGGTGTAAAGGTCAAGTTACATGATTTAAAGGGTTGAGGATCAGTAGGGATGATGTGTACCTAACCTTCATGTTCATAATTAAGGCATCAATGAATAGTGAAAGGTACACATCACATCGCATGAATCCATGGATGCTGTAATAGAATGTTATATTGAAATGTTCATTCTATAACATAAAATATCTCATGAATGGTGTAAGGACCCACACAAATGGGGAGGAAGATTGTTCCCATCATGGGTGCTACCATGTCATTAAATGCACAAAGAATTTCTATAGACTAGGAGACAATGGTTTTTATCAATTCTAATTATTAAAAAGCATGTGAGGAGATAATATTAATGCTTGCCGAAATATCAATTATAAATCATTAAATTTGAATTTGATTTATCTAAGCTATAATAAAAAGGGTAGGATCTTGATCTTCAAGTTATAAAGGAATAATCTTAGAATTAGTAAAACTAAGAGTTGAGACCATTTGGAGGGCTCCTATAAAAGTTGAAAAAGATTTTGGTTCATTTGGTTGGACTTCAATAGCCTGAAGAGCTTCAATCATTGCCTATCGATATTATGGAGAGTTATCAATAAGATCATATAATGACAATTTAATAGGTGCTTGGTGGAGCTATTTTAATACAAAGATTTTTACTAACTCCATAGCTTTAGTAAGGGTAGTTCCTATAATAGAAACTTTAGACTTTTGGCTAGGTGGTTTAGGAATATTAGATGTAAAGTCTCCTTTAATTAAAACCTTAGCTTTATTAAGATTGTGGTTTTCAGAGTAGGTAGTTACATGAATGACATTAATGTACAATAGAGGTAGATCTGAAGAGGCTACTAACTCTTTATCACTTATGGGAATAGCAGGATCATGAACGGGTGGAATGGATGGAATAACAACTTTTTTATTAGGAGTTTGATCATTAATATCATTAATTAAGAGGTAATCATCTTGGCCTAATTTTTGGATTATAGTCTTAAGGGATTTTCAATTTTCTATATCATGCCCGGGTACTATATGATACACACATATTTCTTGTGTTTTATACAATGTAATCATTTTAGGGTGAAGGTTAATGGTCCATATAGGTGGTATAGTAATAAGGGTGGTGTCCAACAATTGTTTCAAAATAATAGCATAAGATCCTTTTAAAAGGTCATGTTGTGGTTTTATAGGATTTTTAATAACAAGCTCTCATGGTAAGGTATTACTTGTTTGGTTTTGTTTTTTATCCTTTATAAGAGGGAAACCTTTGAACTCTTTTATTTTATGCTTCTATAGTAGTCCCTTAATGGAGAAAGAGGGGTATGGAGGCATACTAAATGAAAAAGGATTTTGTGTCCTTCCATGTGTTTGGATAAAAGAACCTAAGATCGAGGAAAAATATGGATGAGGTGCTAAAATGGATGATGGAGATTGTATAAAAGGGATAGGATTTTTGTTATTTTGGGTGTTAACAATAGAGGGGGTATTCAGACTATGATTTACATCTTTTGAAGTTTGAAAAATATCCACTTTAACCTAAGGATAAGCTACGACTTTCTTTGATGGAATTCCAATACAATTATCCTAGCTATCGATGTGAGAGGCTTTAATATTTACTTTGTTATATTTAGGGTAAAGAGGTATTATGATAGAAGATGGTTGCGAATGGTCAAGGTTTTAGGCAAAAGGATCAGATCTCAATATATGTTTTCAACGACAAGCCTTGCTAGGGATTAAAGGGGTAACACGTGCAACTTCAAAAATGTCAAGATGTTTATCCATAACATCCTAAGGAGAAATTTCATTTTCCTTTTTAGGAAATTCACTACAAGAGGGTGAAGGGGATGATTCACATGAGCAGTCCCATGTAATAATATTTTGGATTTCTATGGGAATTGTAGGTCTAGATTTAATGACCTTAGGGTGACTCAAATAAAAAGCATCTCCTGTAAGGATATCCAAGACCAAAGGTTCTTCTAGGACTTCTTTAGGCAATAACTAGTAATGGATTGTATTAATCAGGGGCTGAATTTGATTTAGTGTCTCCCTAGGGTTAGCTTGGATGGTGTTCAATGTGGATAGATGGTTAGGAAATGGTTTCTTTAAAATATCTAAAGAATGGTTAGGAGGAGCATTGGGATTGTTCCAACTGAAGGTCACCCTTGTTAATAAGGTTATGCACTAATCATTTGAAGGATTGGCACCTCTATATGTCATGTCCTATTACCCTATGGTCACTTCAAAATTCATTTTCTTTTTATCAAGTGGGTTGAGGATGCATATCATCAACTGGTCTAATTAGAGGGAGCTCAATGACATTTGCTTGTAAGAGTTTATCTAATATTGAAGCACAAGGTTCTCTTATAGGGGTACATTTCTTAGGGGGTAAACTCTTAAAGGGAAAATAAGTAAGACCCCTAGGTTGCTACATCTCAGACGCAAAATATCCAGATTGGCTGGATGTTGGAGGGGAAGAAGTTTTTACAGTAACTGCATTTACTACCCCTTTTGGTTTAGGGTTATTTCTATTGCTTTTGGATGGGTTAGACTTTAAGTTCTTATTACACAACTTAAACTTTCCCTCTTTAATGCCACAGAGTTCAAGCTTATGGGCCATGGTAAAGGCTTTATCAAATGTCTTAAAAGTTTGAATTTGTAATATGGATGATATATATTTTACACAAGAACATGAAAACAATTCAATTAATTCTATTTTTGGCAAGGGAAAAGTTAGATGGTTGATTAAGTTACGCCATCAAGATAAAAAGTCTGATAGGGATTCATCCTCAAACTATTTAAAAATTTAAAGATCAATGATAGTCACTTTTTGAGAAATATTAATAGAGATGTGTTTTAGAAAAATTTGGGCCAATTGCCCAAAGGAAAAGAGGGAATGCTAGGGAATGGAATTGTACCAATCCATTACAGATCTTGCTAATGATATGGTAAAAGTCCTAATAAGAGGGCATCATCATGTTCTATAAGATAACATGCATGTCTAAAGGTTCTAAGATGCTATTGGGGATCTTTATTCTGAAATCTAGTGAATTTAGGAAGTTCCCACTGTGAGTGGTATGGTCGAATAGGGACAGAGGGATGGATTGGCTCATTATAAATTTGCTCATATGTGAGAATATTGTTATGTCTAGAGGTAGAGGCTTCCAAACTAGCCATCCTATTCATAATGATGTTCATGAGGTCTATCTAAATATTACTCTAACGCACACCTCCTAAGACATTTTGATGAGGGAGTTGATAACTTGTTAAAGTGGTGGACATGGGTTGTGAGGGAAAATATCCTGCATTGGTAGACATAATAGGTTGAGATGCCACCATGTATTGAGGGATTTTTAATGAAAGATTTTTTTATAGGAAGGACTATAATTGAGCGGCTATGGCTGGTTACAATGAGGCTACATACTGGGTGGCTAAAGAGACATAATTTTGGGAAAGTTTAAAGTATGAGATTTGATGTGAGCTATGTGCTAATGTTATTATAATGGGAGGGAGATTTATAGGAATTGACCCTAATAATTTTTGTGAAGGTATGGTGGATATAGGTGGAGTAGTATTTTGGACCTAAGTAACAGTTGGATAACTAGTAGACACCATAAATGGTTGTTTCTCTAAAGGTTATGAAGTCTGAGTATTAGAGCCAGGTGGAGGAGGTCTAGTGGAAAAGGTTACCATGGCTGTGATAAATTCTCTAATTCTCTCAATTCCCTCAAAAGGCATCCCAAACCTATGTGGAGAGTTTTGGGCATGGGGGGAAGGATAAATATATATTGCCTGACTATTCAAATAATGATTAAGATCAACAAGGTTATTTTCTAGTATTTCCATAAAGGAAGGACCTCCTTATGGATAATATTTTGGAAACACCATATTCTCAAAGTATTTAGGGTAAGAAGCAAAAATAGGTGTATGCTCCATAGGATAAGATGTAACACCCTCCTCAGATTCTTGATTTTTTGATTGTTTTTTAGTCAACACCATGAAAGAAACAATAAAAGCAAAGATAAGACCAACAAATAAAACAAAAATTTCCTTTTAAATTCTCTCATTTTAAGTATGAATGAAAGATACACGCACTAAAATTCATTTCAAAGAAAATTTTTATCATTTTTTTATTTTTAAAGATGTGAAAGAAAAGGAAGAAAATAAATGGGTAACAAAGGTCCTAAGAAATGGGAATCTAATGATGGTTTTAGGTAGTTTGTTTTGGTGCTCAAATATGTCTGCACTAGTATTAGTACATGGCTTGGTACTTGGGGCTTGATCCCCCCTCACTTCACAATCCCATAGCTAGTGTGGGTGCTTAGCCAATGGTGTATCAATGGTCTAGAGATTATAGCCAGCCAGAGAATTGAGTTGGTCCTCCTCTTGGTGGTGAAATCCAAGTAGGATCACCGAGAAAAGGTTTTTGTGAGGTGATGAAATCCTTGTTAGTTTCCTTATGTCAAGTGTTTCGATGTGTTAATTATGACATTGATTTGATTTGTGTGTGGATAAAGTGATGAGTACGATAGATTATTATCTTAGATTATTCTATGTGAAAGAACCTAAGCAAGGAAAATGGATGCAATTTATTTTAACTTTAAGAGGAAATAAAATGCAAAGTCTAGATTTATTTGAATGAATGCAACAAACAAATAAAGGAAGAAGAGATTTTAAAATTCAAGAATGAATTTTTAATAAAAAGAGTGAGACCTTATGGGTCCCACCGAGTGTCCTAGAATGTTTTAGTATTTTTCTTTCTTCAATGTGATTTAGTTAACTACTAAAAACAAAGTATAAGTAGGGTTTTTAAGATTACCTAGAGATATGGATGGTTATGCACCATTGATCGAGTTTGATTGTGAGAACTCTTCTTTGGATGAGGAGGAATGACTAGCAATTCACCATACTTAAACAAAAATTGATTAACAAATAGTTGGGTGGGTTGCCTGGTATAAACCAGTCCCAAGAAGTGGTATGCTTTTTCATATGGATGTCAGCCCACATTCAAAGATTCAAGGTTATTATTAAACATGAAATTAAAAAAAAAATATGGCTAGAATTAGACAATGCTGAAGAAGATTAATTAATAAAAATATTTATATGATCAAAATACACATCCCAGAATTCATTAGCCATGTCTATGTATTCTTGAATTATAGCCAATATCTCATCAATATAGGTGAAGTCATATACAAAAATCACAATACAAAATCCCAACTCAAAATCTATATCACTCTGATCTACAAAGAGAGGTTGAGGGACTATGGTAAGATCAAATATGCTAACTGAATCATGCACTAAACCAAGTAAGGTCATCTACATTAATAGATAAAAAATTTAGAAAATAGATTATAGATTTTATATAATGTTTTTAAAGATTTAAAAAGAATTGATGCTAATCCTATAGGATTGATGTCAATTCAGATGAATCGACATCAATTTTGTGAAAAAATGTTAAATATTAAAAAAAGACTAGAATAACACTTTGTATTTTTAATAAAATGATGAAAAAAAAGAGATAAAAATAGAGGTTTACAAATAGAAAATAATTTTGATAGAGATTAAAGAGCTAAATGAGATGTTTAAAACTACTTTAATTAAACTACAAAGGATCAATGCCGATCCAACATGATTGATGTCTATTCAGATGAATCGATATTAATTCAGTGTGAAAAAATAAAATATCGATTAGACTATAATAACGACCTAGAAAATTGATAAAATAGATAAAATAGAATGTCAAATAATGATAATTAGACACAGAAGATGATAGACATGAGAAATAAAACAAAAATAAATTGAAACACTAACCTTTTTTTATTTAAAATAAGCTTGACATAATGAGGGAATAATCTTCACAATATCCTCTTGATGATTCCTTAAGTGGAAATTCTACAAGATAACAAAGCTTTCACAATGTCCATACACAAATTGCAGTGGAATTTTGGCAGAGTTTCAAAGTCAAAATCACCATCACCATCTTACTAATAAATGGATGTATGATGTGTATTTATGGATCAATGTATATTTTAACCGTTCAGCATCGATCGCGTGGGATTGATGTCAATTCACCTAGAGTGGGTGGAGTCAAATGAAATGTTGTTCCAATAGGTTGGCATGGGGTAAAAGAGGGTTAAAACAACCTTCAAGGTTGTTCATTTTGTTTTAACCATGGAAAAAGTTTGTTATGAGGGAGACAAAATTTAGATTTTATTTGAGTTTTTAGATTTTATGGTTTTAAGGGTAAAATAAAAGGGGTAATTACTATTTAACCATAGTAATTACCTTATTAACCTAGGCAATAAAGGAAAAAAATTGTAAAACATAATTATAAAAATAATTATGCATGTGGGGGAATTATGACATACCAATACATAATATTAATACAAGGTGTATAAATTTAGCGTCTACAGTGTGGCCTAATAGAGGGCTAATTGCTTAGGTCTTGCTTGAACCTAGTGTGTTGTTTTGAATAATTTAAAGCATGGCCAGCCTAATGAGTTGATGGATATTGTATGTAACATGTGCAAACATATATTTTTATTTTTATCCATGAATGTAAAATGTTGTGATGAACCAAGATTTATTGGATAAAGAATCATGCATATGTAGAAGGCTATTTTGGCATCATTGTGCTTGTTAGACAATTGACAAGTGAATTGAATTATATATGAGTTTTTATAAGGGTAAGAAGCCATGAAAAATATAATAAAATCTTGTTTAATATGTGAAAATTGTATAAAAATATTTTTCTTAGGTCATTATAAAGTTTTAAGACTAAGGATGATAAAAAAAGGTGTAAAGTGATCCAAAAGGTTGTTTTGGATACATTGCTTGTGAGTTCGATAATGGGATAGTGAAGTGAATAGTTTGAGAGTTTTTAGAATTGTGTAAGGGCATGAAAATCATAAGAATAATATGTTAAACATGTCATGTAGATATCAAAGTGGTGCTCAAGGTAATCAATAATTTTTTGTATTGATTCAAGGCAAAATTAGGCCTAATTTGTCTAGATGACCTATAATGAAGAAGTTCTTTGAATATGAGTTTGAAGAGTAATGAATATGTTGTGTATATTAAATATTCAAGATGTTTCAAGATTATATTTACATCTGATAAGATCAAAGTGTCAAGGAGTAATGGCCTCAAGGTTATGAGCATGTGTATGAAGGGTAAAGAAGTGAAAGAGTTGTTGTATGCCTATGTAAGAGATAGATTTGTGTTTTTATGAAATACCATCAGTTGTATGAGGTAGAGAGGGAGGTTTTCAGGTGTTTAAGACATCAGATCCAAGGTGGAGATTATTTTGGAGTTTTATTTGGCGCTTGATCACTTAGGGGTTTTAGCCTCCTTGCTAGTTGGTGTTAGTTAAAGGTATAATGGGTGCTTGACCAAATCAAGGGGTGGGTGCTCATTGATTAGTTTGTGATAATCTAAATTGAAATAATAACTTTATAACATAGTATTAAAAATATTATTTCAAGTGGGTTTTATCCCCCATTTGGGTTTCCCACATAATTCATGCATTATGATCTTGCATTGTTTTCTTTATTCATTGCAATGAATGATCAATATGATTCATTAATGTTTATGTTGAATGGTTAAGAGTTTAAAGAATTTAAATTGAATTTTATTTGTTTGCATCACTGATTCAACCACATCTCCCCCCCACTCAGTGATTGTTCTTCTAATAGACGATAATAAATTTACAAGGAGATATGTGTTGTGTAGCATAAGTAAACTTAGTAACATGAAATGGGTTAGTATATGCCATTAGGAAAGGAATGTAGAATATATCCATAATAAAGGTTGGAACCCTATAGATAGATATGCAACCATCAACCCTCAACCCCTATATATAGAAATAGAAATCTAGTCTCATAGCAAATATTGGGTCCATGCCATCCCAATATGGCATCCAACATTCATTGTCCCCTATCTGTTAGGGTTGGGGACTATTTGGGAGGGGCACATACTCAACTAGATAGGGGATAGGAGAAACAATAACACATATCTATATAGGGGTGAAGACATCAACCTCTAATCCATCCCATATCCCCATGTGTAATAGAATGTATATGGATGTGTCCATGTATGTCTAACGAAGGAATCAACCAATGGGAGAGGGAATCTATATCTAGTTGATACTTGACATGGGACATACTTAGAGATTTGAGGTTGTATTTTGTATATAATATAGGTGAGTATCACTATATTTTGGGCACCCCATTGAAATATTTATTGAGATGGGATATATATAATCGGGACCATGGGGTTCCCATCTCCATATATAATCTCTAGTTGCCCTTCCTTTATTTCTTCATGTTGCGGCTGAGTGCTTATAATGACTCTAGTTATCATTGTTCACTATTATGAATTGAATAATATCAATAACTAGTAGAGATAAGGGTAGGGCCCCATATCTTAGAGATAGATAGTTTGTGTTGATTGTCAATTTATGGATATAACCCAGTCACCCTCCACCCCTCTTAGAAAGATATATAGGTGGTCATGTATAGATTATATACATCTCATATAGATAGATAGGGTGACAAATAGAGAATTAATCCATATCCAATTATATCCATCCTAGATGGATGGCTTGGATATATGTTACATTATCATTTATGACATACATGCCCTATCTATCTATATGGCCCCACTTATGCTATATATATCTCTAGTTGGGAGCACACATGATTCATCCTAGATTGAAGGATGGATAGACAAAAGAGATCCCTTTATTATATACACTATGATATGCTCCACTAGGTATATATTGTTAGATAAGGGTCCTTACATTTTAATAAAGTGAGTGGTTCACTGTGCTCAACCCTCACCCCCTATAGATGCCTATCTAATCATGGGGATAGGGCCCCTATATAATCATGTAGTTATGGGTTGGTTGGTTTCCATATGAATATATATATATATATATATATATATATATATATATATATATATATATATATATATATATATATATATATATATATATATATATATATATATATATATATATATATATATATATATATATATATATATATATATATATATATGCTTACACACACATATATATATATGTAAATTATATTATATTATATATTCCCTATCTATCTAAAAAATACTAATTATGGAGAGAAAATATATGAATTATGTCTAGGCCCCTATCTATATATGGTGGTCGATGGGAACTAGAGATGGGCTATACAGAGCCAGCCATTACAATTTCTCTATAGGTAATAGGAAAGCATTTACATGGACTTTGTATTAGGTATGTATTTATGAAATAAGGGAATGCCTACTTATTTTTAATTATTGACAAGTTTAGTAAGATGCTAGTTCTTAGTCCTTACAATAATACTCTTAAGGGAAATAAGGAAGTTGATTTGATTTTTTTTAATGTGTAGATTCACCTTAATTTTCCAGGTTATAACATTTAAAATATTTATTCCATATTTCATTGGGAAAATTTTGGACTACATTATGGGAGAGGATAGACACTAAATTTAACATATATATATCATGTTTCATTTAAGATCAATGAGAAAATCAAACTAAAAAGTGAAACATCAATGAAATATTGAGAGGGTACAATAGGAATCATCATAATACTTGCAATGGGATTTTAATTAATATTGAGCATTCATATAATAGGTAAATTTATTCCTCTACTAATAAATATTCATTTCAAACATGTTTTTGTTACTTATCTCCAAGTGAATTGATGGTGTTTTAAGACATCCATACAAGGGATAAGGAATAATGGATCCCAAAATCCACAAAAGTGAGAAATTTATAGAGTATTTAGTAAATTTACCTCTAAGTGAAAGCAAAGTTGTGGGAGTCACAAGACAAGTACAAAGTAAGGCATGATCAATTATGTTGACATAGGTATCAACATCATTTCCATGTTAGAGATAAGGTAGGCTTGCACTTGAGTTGATAAAATATCCTTTGTAAAACTAAGGATCTTAATCTTCTTATGTATTATCCATTTGTAATCATAGAACAAGTGGGTAAGAATTATTTCATAATGGATCTACATCCTTGCATGAAATGTATTATATAGTGAAAGTTGAGAACTTATGTCTCTTTGAGCCTTCCATGTTTTTGGTGCAATATTTAATATGCACCTATCATTAAGTTAAAATAGGTAGATTATATAATAAGCGTGCTTTGATATAATTTTATAGGCATGAAATACAATATAAATAAAAATTTAATGTTATGTATTAGTGTGCCACCTCTAAGTTGGCAAATTATGCATATTATGTGACCAATACAGAAATGAGATAAAGCACTTAAATTTTTTATATATACCCCTCATCTCTTCATGCATGCATATCTTGGTTAATATATTTAATGACTTAAATATTTTTTGAATACGACAATTATCCATTATTCACTCTTATGCAAATTTATCTTATTCTATGGAGTAAATTGATACTATGAGAGTTTATTAGGCTATAAAAGCTTGTATCCATCTTACATGCATTTAGATATTTTCTACATTATGTTTGAGCCTATCTCTCCCTAGGTTGTAGTAATGGATTTATGGTATTTTCTAAGAATTACCATGCGTATCTCTTACCTAGTATGTCATTTTTAGCTTCCCATTATTTTAGGATTTTTGAAATCCCTACTAGATTTATTTTATTTAAGTCAAACTAATGTTTTGACGTAGTTTTTGGTATTCTTTGTTTTTAAAAAGAATTACAGTTTTTATAGATAGTTTCATGATTTTTATGATAATATTAATTTTTCTTTTTTTTTAAGATTTTTTAATTAGATGGTTTCTTATATCAAATTTTGAAATTCATCACTCTAAGGAAGAACAAAGGAATGAGGGATATTATACATTTTTTATATAGTATGGAAACCCAAACCTTTTTTTTTTTGGATTCTCATTCTTGGTTAGATTTATAAAAAACCCTAAGTTTGTGTATAATAATCATTAGTTTCTTAGTGGCATCTACTTTCAATCATAAGGTGTTTATCAAGGCTCTTCTCAGGCCTCTCTTAAATCTACAAAATATTAAACCCTTATATGCTAGCCCTTAGTCACCCCATATAACCAACCATTCTAAAAATAAATATGTCACTAGAAATAATATCCCACATGACCTTGTGTCTTAGGAACTTAGCCCCTAAGGGCTCCTTCTAGCTATCTTTTTCAGCCACCAGTCACTCCAAAGGCCATATCTTTTGATCCAGGAAGGCTAGAAGATTCCTTTTGTCTTTTTCGATTGAGGTTTCAATGACAAAACAAATTGTACAAATCCCCTATCACTATCTACAACTTTTTATTTTTAATAAAAACATTTTGTTTATGTGAAACCCATGGGATTCTCCATTCAGGAACCTTTGCAGTCTCATAATGTTTTATCAAAAATTCAAGGGAGGGTATATTTTTCGTGCCTATTTTTTCAAAATTTGTACACAATAGTGGATCCATTTCTAAGTTTGATCAACCATTTTCCACAATTTTTTTTTTAATTATATCTTTTTGTGTGGTTCACATTTTTTTAACCTCAAAAATCTATATCATTTGAGTTGTGTGGAGTGTTGACTAACTATTTTTTAAAGCACTTTTTTTTCATGATATTCACATCTGTGGTTTCATATATAATATATTATATATCAAAACTTCATTTATTTTTTATAAAATTTTGAATAAAATATACTATAAATTTTTAGATCTATTATTTTTTGGTATTAGACACTTATCAATGCCATTTATGGCCTACCTTCATCGTACATGATAAGCTTCTTATTTTCCATTCTCTCAAATCCATGTGCTTTTCATGAGTCTGAACCTCCCCTCTTTATGTTAATCACATATATGATCCCCTCAGCTTGTGTCAAACCAACTAAATAGATTACTCAACTGTTTTTGTATTATCAAATCTACATTCTTATGTTTTAGTCAATAACATCAGGCTCAGATAGTTTCATCAATGAAATTGTCCTAAGGTTGTCCCTCAGCTAGTAACAACTATTTTTCAAATTTAAATCATTCATATGGGTTTAACCATTTTATAAGTGTGTTATTGGCATGATAAAATACTTAAATGGACTCATAGGCACCTATTTATCAAGCATACATAAGCTACTACACATTGAAAAAAACATCCCTATTCCTCCGAAATTGTAAATCATTAATTAGAAGTAGTCATCAGCCAAGTTTGAAACATACCAATCCAATTCAAGAGTGAATATTATTAATTATCAAAATTAATATTGTTAAGTATAAAAATCTATATCCGAGGTGCATTCATATAGAAAAGGAGAACAATTTTACATTCACACTAAGGAGAATAACTATGTGTGGATTGAATTCTCTCTTCATAGTATTGGATATGTAGTAAAAATTCAATAATATATAAGAGAGATTGGGGTGAAATCAACCCATTATAGTTCACAATTTTTATAGATTTCACCCCTTCACAAGTAAACCTAAGGTTTCAAGGAGGAAACTAGTTTCTAGAGTTGCACAGACATTTAGGCATCATGATCACACACATAGATATATTGTAGGTAGGTGTAGCATATTATAAAGTAATAGAGCCTTGAAATATCCAAAGATAGTAAAGTGAACCAACAATTATGTTTCTACATTATTTCCCCAACCTAACATCATTGACCCTACTTAAACAAACAATCTGATACAAATATAATTGACTCATGCATAATTTTTGACCCTTTCCAATATTTTAAGTTAGTCATAATCAATATGTGAACTAGAAAATATAAGTATATTTATCTCTTTAGTCATTTATATATTTATCACATGTTACTTGTCAAATCAATTTCAATATTTTACATTCAAATTCATGCTTAATTGTCACACTTTACATATAAATAATATTCTAATTTTATCCTATTTAAGGTTAAAATAATAAGATTATGGTGAAATATATTGGTGAACCATAATATTGATCTAAAATTACCAAATCCTAGGCCTTCCTTATGGTTTCGTCCCTTTTTCTTAGATTTTCAAATATCGGCCTTAGGGTTTCAAACCTAATTTATGATTTTCCCTAATATTCCAAATTACAAATAGATATAAAGGATGAACATAGCTTACATTTTTTGACTAAAGTTGTGATAGTAATCATTACACATTTTTATAATTTGATATGTCTAATTTATATCAAGTATGTACTTCAATGGATCAAGTCTTTAACTAATAACGTTGAAATTAATAATGACCAATATTTAGACTTATGAATACACATTTTTTTGGGACATCCATTCTACATTAATCCATTTATTATTACACAACCCCATGATATAGTTATCATGAATATTGATCTACAAATACTCATGAACAAAAAAGACCTATTCTGAATAGATTCATTGAGGTTTATGAAATAAAATTAGTCAACTATATGGACATAAATCCACAAATTTTTAATGACATGTTATATGTAGAAAGAGATGAATATAAACATTTTGATCAAGCTATCACATCTAGGTAAAAATATAACCCCTTACATGATAATAACTAACCCTTTTAAGATAACAATGCAACCACAGGCTTTCAAACTTCTACTATTGGTACTATTACTACATCTACACTTCCAATCACATATGTGATGTCTTCCTAATGTGTGGGGCCAAAATAATGATTCAAACATATTTCCATTATTATTCATACATATATGACCTATTATATTCCTATGATGGCTACACATATTACATAATCAACCTCACGTACTACATGTTCCCTCGAGCAAATTATTTGAGTTCTATAGGCTAAGGTGTTGTAGTTAGAATAAGGTGCATCTATAACTAGCCATTCAATGGATTTGTGTGCCCTGATTCATAACTTGTTACCCTTTGAGATAGTAGATTATCCATTACCTATAGGATTAATATTTCCTAATCTTCCAATCTATTATGATACATGTGATCCTAAATAACACCTATGAATCCTTCCATGCAACATGATTAGATTAAACATCCAATGACATATTATTCACCAAGTTATTCCTAAAAATTTCAAATAGTATGCCTTGTGATGGTTTTATTATTACCCCATCCAATCACTTAGAGCATTAAATCCTTTGGCAAATCAATATCTAATACACTTTTCCAATAATATTGATGGAGAACTATCTTATGTGCAAATTTCCAAACTCAAGAAAAGGTCGAATAAGCCAATTACATATTATGGGCTATGGTATAATAAAATTCTATCTAAAATGAACATCCTATGTCAAACAATGAGTTACAAGACATATTCAGGCAAAGTTTGCTTGCACCACTACATCAAAAATTAGTATTCAAGAAACTCAATGTCAAGAACCTAGAACAAATAAACATGCTCTGATACCACTTGTCAGGATCTTGCTCCACCAATAGAGCACATATGATTACTTCTTGTATTAGCAACTAAACACGGAATTTAACCAGAATCAATAAGTAACTAGAAATATGAAACAACACAGGAATATGAGAGACAATACACAATTGTATTAATAATCACTCAGAAGAATATACAATAAAGAAGATGCCACTTCTTCTTCCACCTCAAAGGCTCACCACACCTCAAGACCTTCTTCCCTCTCTCTCTCGGTCCCAACAATCAACTCCAATACAGAATTGATGTTCACCTCTCCAACCAGTCAGTAACACGCTGCCAGTACACCAAGTACACAACTGTACTCCAAGTAGATCTCCTGCTCTCTGCTGCTACCTGCAAATCACTAGACCTTACTCACCATTGTAGATCTCCAAAAGAAAGCCATGCTCACTTGCTGACTAAGATCATACAAATACGAAGAACCCTTTTGATTCTCCAAACCAGTACCCACTCTTGGTACTGTGGCACTAGGAGGAACACACCATTGCTCTCCTCTCTCAGAAGGAGCTTATTGCTCTCTTACTCTCTAGTTACGATTTTACAATACAGCCCATGAGTCCATATATAGATCTCATGCTTACAATAATTAGACTATCCTAATTACAATAATTAGACACGCAACTCAAGACTATAATTAGCCTTTACATGCAAACTCTCAGTTCAACGAACTAACTGTCTGTGCAACGAATAGTTCTGAAACCGCCACAGGTGACCGATGTCGGTCCCTGTCTACCTGGAGGTGACCGACGTCGGCCGACCTCCTGCTGATGTCGGTTGTCTTCAGCTCACACCTGCCGATGTCGTTTCCTTCTGCACTGTAATCCACCGACACCGGTCTCCCTGGAACTCAGCAACCTCCTCCATGTTTGCACCAGTTGAAGCTTTTAGCTCCACATCCTAACAATCTCCCACTTGGAGATAAACAGCTGCAACTGTATCTGTACTTGTACACCGTCTAATTTTATTCCCTAGCTTGTATCCCTCTTCAAGCTTAATCCTGAAGACCAACCACCACACACCTTGTGATGCTCTACCTGTCATCCAAATCTCTTGCCACATCCGCATCTATGAACCCCTGTAGAAAAGAACTTGACCCTGCATAGCATGTGCACCTATTGCTGGTCCCTCTAAGAATCCACTGAACTGCCCTCCAGTACTTCTTTCTCCGAATTGGCTCCAAACTTTCTAACAACTCCCACTGCTTGGGAAAACTCAGGTCTACACTAGACCTCATGTGATTTCGAACCCTATTCTAAGCTAAGCTTGAACTGTTCAGCCCTTGGTGTGCTTTCTGATTCTGCATCCTGCATCATGAACCCCGCCAACACCGTCTTCACATTAGCTCCCACTGGAGATAAAATCTCCATGTCTCTTATGCCAAAGAATTTTGCTACTCTAAATTCTTCCTGACATACCTCTGAACTAACCTTACCCTTAGCTCAGCAAATCCCTGTATGTACAAAATCTGCTAGCAAATTACCCACATATAGTAACTGGATAATGTCGCGACTCATCATCCACCTGGTAAGATAAAACCACAATAGTTACACTGACATTGACTGAAGCCATGCTTAGTCATCCACCTGTCAAACCTGTACCACTGTCCTGCAGCTACCTCAAGACCATATGCCTTGGCCTTCTGTCTCACGTGTCCATCCACTCTCTTCTCTAATATGGGAATCCATCCCTCATCCAGTGCTTGCTTCCAGCTGACAACTCTACCAATAAATACCTGTTTGGTTCTTCTCCAAGGACTCACTCCTCATCCATGCCAAGCTCCCACTATTTTTGGATTCTACCTGCATTGCCTCTTCCATCTTCCTGGTTCTTGACCATCAATAAGCAATATAAAGAAGGTGAACAATGAATATGAGGTTCACTTACCCTTTTTGACCTCCGTATGAGCGTTTGAGACTTGTTGATAGCTTGTTGTCTGCCCAATATCCGTTCCAGTGACCGATCTCGGCCATCTCCCAGTCTGCTCCCGACTGATGTCGGTTCCCTGCACTGACCCTGACTGCCGACGTCGGTTTCATGATCGACGCCGGTATCCCTTCTGCCGATGTCGTTACTGTCTGACTGACGCCGGTATCTGTGTTCGCCTGTGAGTGATAACTTTTTACCTGCAAGCTCTCCATGGATCAAAAACCCTGTTCAAATCAACATAGCTCTGCTCAGAATAATTCAGTTCCCTCACCTGATTTCTGTCCGTCATCTCCTCCATGAACACCAAGGCTTTCCAGTTCTTTAGCTTGTCAAAAACATCTGTCTTCCGCTTAAGAACATGCATTCCCCTCCTACATATGTGACCAAGCCTACAAAGCCACATCTCTGTAACAAAAGGTGAATCAGTAATATAAGTAGATAGATAAAGGATACCTACTTTCTTACCACCATCTAATTCAAGTATATCCACTGTGAGAGTTACAGTACATCTCCCATCACCCAAATTTCCTGAAGAAATTAGACTCATCTCCAAGACTGGTACCTGCATGACTTCCTTCAACCACTGTGTGTCATCCGTCTGCAATTTCAGCTTCACTTCCCCTTTGTCAATAATCTGACAAGGCTCTCCAACCCCTAAATAAATCTCTCCAAAGTCTCCAAAGACATACCCATGAAAAGATGCTCTATTTCGGGCTGCATGGAAAGAGGCAAAAGAATCTGTAAACAAAGATTCTACTTTATCTAGAGCAACCTGTGCAACATCCCTTGCAACATCTGCTTCTACACGCTGATCTTCTACCGACCAACAATCTCCCTTTACCTGCTCTTTCTTTCCATCAATCAGACCATTCGTGCTATTCAGTTTCTCCATTCGTATCTTACTTTCTTCTGCCATTGCTATACTCCCACTCAATCTGAAACCCCTGATGAGTGACCTGTAATCAAAAAACACTACCAGATCTGAAACCACCTGTTAGTCAACCCAACCAAAAGCTCTGATACCAATTGATGGTATCAGCTCTTGAACCTACAACCAAGGCTCTGATACCACTTTGTCAGGAACCTAGAACAAATAAACATGCTCTGATACCACTTGTCAGGATCTTGCTCCACCAATAGAGCACATATGATTACTTCTTGTATTAGCAACTAAACATGGAATTTAACCAGAATCAATAAGTAACTAGAAATATGAAACAACACAGGAATATGAGAGATAATACACAATTGTATTAATAATCACTCAGAAGAATATACAATAAAGAAGATGCCACTTCTTCTTCCACCTCAAAGGCTTGCCACACCTCAAGACCTTCTTCCCTCTCTCTCTCAGTCCCAACAATCAACTCCAATATAGAATTGATGTTCACCTCTCCAACCAGTCAGTAACACGCTGCCAGTACACCAAGTACACAACTGTACTCCAAGTAGATCTCCTGCTCTCTGCTGCTACCTACAAATCACTAGACCTTACTCACCATTGTAGATCTCCAAAAGAAAGCCATGCTCACCTGCTGACTAAGATCATACAAATACGAAGAACCCTTTTGATTCTCCAAACCAGTACCCACTCTTGGTACTGAGGCACTAGGAGGAACACACCATTGCTCTCCTCTCTCAGAAGGAGCTTATTGCTCTCTTACTCTCTAGTTACGATTTTACAATACAACCCATGAGTCCATATATAGATCTCATGCTTACAATAATTAGACTATCCTAATTACAATAATTAGACACGCAACTCAAGACTATAATTAGCCTTTACATGCAAACTCTCGGTTCAACGAACTAACTGTCTGTGCAACGAACAGTTCTGGAACCACCACAGGTGACCGACATCGGTCCCTGTCTGCCTGGAGGTGACCGACGTCGGCCGACCTCCTGCCGATGTCAGTTGTCTTCAGCTCACACCTGTCGATGTCGGTTTCCTTCTGCACTGCAATTCGCCGATGCCAGTCTCCCTGGAACTCAACAACCTCCTCCATGTTTGCACCAGTTGAAGCTTTTAGCTCCACATCCTAACACTCAAGTCATTTGATGATTCATGTCATGTAGTTAGAGAGTGAGAAGTAAAACTTGTATCTTTGAAAAACTCGATAATGCACCTAATACTATAATTAATTCAACAATTAAATTTTAAGGTAAGCCAAGATACATGGCTAAATCAAATGATAATAAGAATAAGGCAAAGATAATGGTTAACACAATATTACAACCTACAAATTGATTTCAATTATCCACTCCATAGAGGAGGGAGTTTTCATGATTACAATTACCTCATAATGTATTGTTGCAAATGTTAATCGAGTGTAAACTCATCTTTCTTCCTCCACCATTAAATTTTGATGGAAGTGAACATACCAAAGATAAAATTGTTGAAACAATAGATAACAAAATAAGAGAAATGGAATACGGCAAGATTATACAATACACAATATTTCACCTCAAAACCCCTTTTAGAGAAATACCAAACATAATAATCTCCTTTGTTATTGTGTTAAGTTAGCCATCTAGAAATATAATAAAGTATTTTTCAGTTATTTTTTTCTCCTGCTATATGTGCATGTATATAGAGGCACAACAATAGTTCACTATCAAAGTGATTTTACAAGACCATGGGTACCAAAACCATGATCTACATAGAACATGGGATAAAAACACCCAAATATATACAAATAATTATACAATAGATTTATAACACCTACACCTAATAATTATAATAGTAATGCATAGCGTGATTGCCATAGTGTAATTGGTCCCTCTAAAAATAAATGTTTTAAGTTAAGACATAAGATACAAGAATTCATTGATAAGAATAATATTGATTTGAGCACACCTATATAGGAATCTAGACCACAACAAAATGAAAATTACAGATCTAAAATATTAAATGATCCATTTTTAGGCATGAGTAGATAAATATGAAGGATACTTCTAAAGTACATCATGCATACAATGTTCATCCTCCTCTTATGGCATATGAACACCCAATAGACATGATTATTGGTATAATTATAGGCATTTTACCACAACACTCTATGATTAAATTTGATGATAGTGATATTTTCAATGATTATTTGGATCTACACACACTATTCATACAAGATTATGTCAATAAATAACCCATACATAGTTTCATGATTTATAATAAGTTAAGCAAAAATTTGAGCACAATGAAACTTATCAACACACTTTGATACACATAATAATATTTATAATATACTACACAAGTGGTTAAGGGGTTTGATGGAAGGACACATAACACTCTTGAACACATTGTCTGACATCTTTAGGTTGGATCTTAAATAGTTTTTACACTATTTCAAGTCCTACCAAGCACATGGGTCTTTGGCATGTTGTCAGGACACCCTTGGATATAGAATCTCCACATAGTACAATCTATAGTTAACCTATGTATCAAATATATATGTTATGTTTAATCTATTTTTAATTTAAATGAATTGAAGTAATAAATCTAAACTATTGAAATTGAAATACAAGAATATAGATCAAAATACAAATCTGGTAGTGAAATATAAAATTTATAGAATTTGATAAATATATAAAAATAGTTAATAGGCCTACAAAGATCTAAACCTCCCTAAAATATAAATTATGCTAGTTATGTAGGCTGATTGTGATTGAAAATGCGTTGAAATGACCTGTAAATTATGTCATGACCAAGTCTAAGAATTTAAACAACACTGGAACAAGTCCCTAAAATGAGGACTAGGATGCATTGTACACTCATATTTGTTTATTTTTTGCATGTTTTTTGATATGGGTCTATGTGAATGTATGCAAGAATTGACTATTTGATTATGTGTGTCGATATGCCATAGGAAGTGTTGACCATTTTTTGCCCAACAGGCCAAAAATTGGTCCCCTTCTTCCCCTACTATTCTAGGCCATTTTATTTTTTATTTTTTCACAAGTCCAACAATTTCTATGGACTCTGCAGGTCTATTTCTATGGACTCTGCATGTCAGTTTTTTGGGCACACAAAGAATCAATTTTAGAAAGTACTAGGTTTTACAAGGCTTCTTCGGGCTTTTGTGTGAAGAAAATCATGAAAAAAGGTTGGCATCATTAAACCATTGAACTAGCTCAATGCCTTGGTTCAACGCCTTGGTTCAATCGGTCTTAGCACTTCGGCTTGGTTCAACACATTAGTTCAATGCCTAGTTCAATTAGACTTAGTTCAATTGGCCTTGGTTTATCGATTAGTTTATTGGTGCACAGTGTTGAACCATTGAACTGGTTTAATGGACTGGTTCAATGCGTTGGTTCAATGCACTGGTTCAATGTTTGGTTTAACGCATTGGTTCAAATGCGTAGATTCAAAGGGCTCAGTGCGCAGTATTGAACCGTTGAATCGGTTTAACAGATAGGTTCAACGGCTGAGGTGAGCAGGAAAAGTTTAAAGGCTTGGTTCAACAAAGGCTCAGCATGCGGTGTTGAACCGTTGAACCGTTGAAGCATTTTTGGTTCAATGGGTTGATTCAATGGCTTGGTTCAAGGGGGCATCCCAAAGCCAAAGGGTAGGTGCCCTTGTGGAGGGCAGTTTTGAGTAAAATAAAGCCCTTGTAGAGGGCAAGGAGCATTTCAAAAGGCAGTCGAAGGATAAGTTTTAGGAATTTTGTTTGAGTCTCAATTCTTTCAGACTTTTTGTCTGAAGGAATTCCTTTAGACAAAAAGTCTGAAGAAATTCATAGGAAGGCCGTAGTAAAAAAGCTCGAAGTAAGAAGCCCGCTTGAAGGGTATGTACCCTTGCAGAGGGCTCTCGCCGAGGAGGAGGACTGTTCTCAAGAAGCTGAAGGGTCATTTTCCCCTCTGGGAAGGATCAATAAAGGACATTCACAGGAAAAGGCTGAAGCAAGAAAACCCACAAAAAAGCCTGCCAAAGGACCTAAAGGAATTTGCCAAGGACAGTGACGTCCTGAAAGCCATCAACTTTAAGGAGATGGACTAGCCATTAGGTATTCAATTTCAAGGTGATGGTTGTGTGAACATAAAATTTAGCATAGTGAAATAGTCATTTCCTTTTGAATTGCCTGAGTGCCAACCATGAAAAGAGCCCAAGGAATGAAGTGACCCACTAGAAGATAGCCCCTGAGGGCTGAAGGAGCAGAATGAGACAAAACTAGGATAAGACAAGGTGCAGGAAAAGATAGAGCATCCAAGTGGCAAAGGGAAGATGATTTATTACCAGATGATCACCAAATGGTGTAAATAGTAAATGGCACAGCCTAAGGGGACAAACCGCAATCTGTTTGCAAACCTCTTCTAAAGAATGACATCAGTAATAGTGACTTCCTCTTTCTAATGTTTTCAGTGCACAAGTGCTAGCTCATCAAAGGGCACCAAAATGGCCTTTTTTCCCCTCTATATATGGTAAAATTTCTCATTTGAGAAAGGGGGACTCCTTTAGCTTTAAGGTAAAACTTTGCCCAAAATCTCTTATGATTGTAAGGCAGAGCTGCCAATTTTTACCTTGAATCAGAACTTAGCATTTGTACCTCTATCTGGGCTTGCACTTTAAAGTATATGTCTATTTTCTTCCTTTGTGTTAAGTCATTGTCTTTTGTGCTTTCACAGATCGATCACAGCATGTCCAGTGCATTGTGAAGTCTCCTTTCTATAGGTCTGGCAGAAGTGTCTATAGGAAGAGCATAGGTCCCTGTGAATAGGCTGTCAAAGTGTGTCCCAGAACACCTTTGCTAGTTCCTTCCTCCCTATAATTCCACGGACCCCTAGCTAATTGTTGCAAAAAAGCTTCCCACTTCAGAGGAAGTGTATGGGCACTTCTTTTTGGTGAAAAGTGTATATTCAAGCTGGGTGGGCCAACCTTTTTTGGTGTATCACCTTTTACTTTTTTAAGCTTAGGTTATGTTTTCAGCATCTCTCTCTCCCTGTTCACCCCCCCTTTTTTCATTTTATTTGTTAGCAGTAGGAGAAACTAGGGCCTAAAAGATACATCAGAGGGAGCTAGCCCTCATCTAGAGACTCTCCCCTCCAGCTTCACCAGTCCCATAGGTGAAAGGGGAGTTTCCATTGTTGCGTGTGGAAAGGCAGGAGCTCGGCCTCCTGCCTTGGGTGCAATCCACTGTGTCAACAGTTTTTGGCATGCCCAGTGGGACCCAATAGGACAGGTTTTGTCCAAAGAGTTGAAGAATTTTTGGTGTGTTCTTCAACCAATCAACCTTTTGAGGCTTTTGCATCAACACCAATGGTGACTCTTAGTTGAATCAATTGGTTAAGTAGCTTAGTGCCATCAATAATCACATTTTTGTATGTATAATTCCTTTGCACAAAATCATGGAGCTTGTATTCTTTCATATGACTTCGATTAAACTCAGAATCTTTGTGCAATCCCCTCAAGAAGCTCTCCTAGTTGCCCTTCAACGATAAGGGAGGTGGCACTGGAGTTTGAGAAGCAAGTAATGGAAATCGACAGACTCGATGAGCAGTATGATTATCAGCAGGAGCTAATGTGCAAAGAGGTGTGTTTGTTCAGGCAAGCTGAGGCCTTGCAATCCATGAAGGAGGAGGTAGTAAAATGGAGGAATCCATTCATTCAAGGTAGTCATCCTTGTGTGCCCCCTCCTATCCTAAACAAAGCCTCCTCTTATGTACCAAATCCTGTCTACCAGATGGCACTTGCCCATTCTGGCTCATTCGATGCATCAAACCCTACTTTTGACACCATGCACCTAGCCTTAAAACATCAAAGGGAACTGGAACAACCTCCCATGGAGATGAACCTTCTAAACTCCTTAGATCGTTAATCTTCTTTTGGGAGAAACTTTACGAACTAACACATCTCTCTCGAAACTGCTCTTATTCAACACGATGATGTTGGTGACCTCTAAGAAAGACACTTTCAGGATAATATAGCCAAGTAAATTGAAGAATTAGAGGCTAAGATGATACTATTTAGAGGAAGAGAGATGGAGTTTTCAGACCTTGTGGAGGAGCCCTAGGACCTTGGAGAAAACAAAGTTGTTGCCTGTTCGCAGGAGCAAAATTCCAACTCTGAGATCCTGAACTAGAAGAAAATAGTAGGATGATGGGGCAGAAAGGAGAAGCAGAAAGGTTTTGCTCAAAACCTTGAAGAGGATGAGGCTGATCCTACTCATGATAATGCTGGTGACCTCCAAGAAAGGCACTTCCAAGAGGATATAGCTAGAAGAATTGCAGAGTTGAAATCCAGAGAGAGATTCCTCAGCCAAGGTGTGATGGATGGTTCAGACCTAATGGCACATTCCATGTCTAAACACACCCTATCTACACATCCCCAAGAGAGCTATCAAGCTACACTTGATATTGATGAAGTGCTATCCAGATGGAAGGAGGAGAATCATTCGATTCTAACTCAAGGACTGCCTCCTTTTCCACATGTTTTTTCCACTTCATCCCTTCTCAAAGAGGAACCCATTCTGCGAGAGGTGAGTGAGGAGTAGAAGATCCAATCTACAATTTCCCAAGAGGCTATCATGAGTGATAATGAATAAGAAATCACCATCGATGCCCCTTGTGAAGACTTCATTAGCAATGGAGAAGATGCAAGTCACATATACATGCAGATGTTCTAGCAATACGAAGAGGAACTTAAGCATGGTGAGCTCTCTCCCCCTTTGTTTGATGAACTTCTTTGTTGCTTCAATCAAGAGGATGACTATGCCGAGGAGCCTGAGTTAGAGGAGGATTAGGAAGATACGTTTGAATATCTAGAGATCCTAATCTTTGAGGAGGAAAAGGAGAGGCTGGTCTTCCTTGAGGAAAGCCTTGAAGAAGAGAGTTTTGAAAAGAGAGGTCATGTTCTGTGGGATGAGCAATCAGTTTGTGATCTATTTCAGACATCACCACAATCACCCTTCTTCAAGAAGGCAAAGAGGAAGCAAAGGATGCGTCTGACAGAGTCTGCAATGAAGCAGAAGGAAATGGGTTGAACCATGATGGATTACAAGGGAGCTATACATATCAAAGGGCTTATGGTGATGAGTCAGCAGCCATTGATTTCTTGGTGAAATGCACCAGCATGAAGGACCAGTATTCAACACTATTCCAAGAACAAACAGAGTACGTATATGTTGGAAGCATGTTCAAATCTGATCCACTCGAATACTAACCAATCTAGGTGACAAGCAAGAGGAGCAGGTCATCAAATCTCCTTTTCATTCATCCACTTGTCTAGCACCATAAGTCTTCTTTCCAAGAAGGGGACTTAAGAAGTTTTCCCTTTGATCCAGGAGGGAGGAAAATATTCCTAGTTAGCTGTATATAGTAGTTTTCTTTCAGTTTCTTTTCTTGCTTTCCCTAAGTGCAGTTTGCACAGGTAGTGTTTTTAGCCTTGTGTGTGTTTTCCCTTGTGTGTGGGGTAAAAAGCTTCATGTTTGATTCTTGGATCTTTGGGGCTGTTCCTAACCTTTCTTCAAAGCTGGATTTTGACTCCGTGCCTAATGGACTACAAGGCAATTGGTCTCTAAGCATAGTAGGCATGCTTCCCCTAGGAGTCACCAATTTGTTGACCATTTTTGCACAATAGGCCAAAAATTGGTCCCCTTCTTCCCCTACTGTTCTAGACCATTTTATTTTTTATTTTTGCACAAGTCCAAGAATTTCTATGGACTCTACAGGTCTATTTCTACGGACTCTATAGGTCAGTCTTTTGGGCGCATGAAGAATCAATTTCAGAAAGTGTTGTGTTTTACAAGGCTTCTTCAGGCTCTTATCTAAAGAAAATCATGAGAAAGGTTGCCATCGTTGAACCATTGAACTAGCTCAATGCCTTAGTTCAACACCTTGGTTCAATCGGCCTTGGTTCATTGCTCAAGTTCAACGCCTTGGTTCAATCGGTCTTAACACTTCGGCTTGGTTCAACACATTGGCTCAACACCTGGTTCAATCAGCCTTAGTTCAATCAGCCTTGGTTCAATCGACCTTGGTTTATCGATCAGTTCATTGGCATGTAGTGTTGAATCGTTGAACTAGTTCAACGGACTGGTTCAACGTGTTGGTTCAATCAACTGATTTAATGCTTGGTTTAATGCTTGGTTCAACGCATTGGTTCAAATGTGCAGATTCAAAGGGTTCGACGTGCAGTATTGAACCATTGAACCAGTTCAACAGCTGAGGTGAGCAATAAAAGTTCAAAAGCTTGGTTCAACAAAGGCTTGACGCATGGTGTTGAACCATTAAACTGTTGAACCATTTTTGGTTCAACAGGTTGGTTTAACGGCTTGGTTCAAGGGGGCATCCCAAAGCCGAAGGATAGGTGCCCTTACAGAGGGCAGTTTTGAGTTTAAAAAAAGCCCTTGCAGAGGGCAAGGAGCATTTCAAAAGGTAGTCAAAGGGTAAGTTTTCAAAAAAGAATTTAAGGCCGAATTCTTTCAGACTTTTTGTCCAAAGGAATTCTTTCAGACAAAAAGTTTGAAGAAATTCACAGGAAGGCCATAGTAAAAAAGCCTGAAGTAAGAAGCCCGCTCGAAGGATATGTACCCTTGCAGAGGGCTCTTGCCGAGGAGGAGGACTATTCTCAAGAAGTCGAAGGGTCATTTTCCCCTCTGGGAAGGATCAATAAAGGATGTTTGCAAGAAAAGGTTGAAGCAAAAAACCTGCAGAAAAGCTTGCCAAAGGACCCGAAGGAATTTGCCAAGGACGGTGACACCCCGAAAGCCGTCAAATTTAAGGAGACGAACTAGCCATTGGGTATTCAATTTCAAGGTGACGGCTGTGCGAATGTCAAATTTAGCATAGTGAAATCGATGTTTGCTTTTGAATTGCTTGAGCACCAACCATGACAAGAGCCCAAAGAACGCAGTGACCCGCTAGAAGATCGCCCCTGAGGGCTAAAGGAGCAGAATGAGACAAAACTAGGATAAGACAAGGTGCAAGAAAAGACAGAACATCCAAGTGGAAAAGGGAAGACTATTTATTACCAGATTGTCACCAAACGATGTGAACAGTAACCAACGTGGCCTGAGGGGACAAACTACAGTCTATTTGCAGACCTCTTCTAAAGAATGACATCAGTAATAGTGACTTCCTCTTTCTGATGTTTTCAGTGCATAGGGGCCAGCTCATCAAAGGGCACCAAAATGGCCTTTTTCTTCCTCTATATATGGTAAAATTTCTCATTTGAGAAAGGGGGATTCCTTTAGCCTTAAGGCAAAACTCTACCCAAAATCTCTCGGGCTTATAAGGCAGAGCTGCTAGTTTTACCTTGAATCAGAACTTAGCATTTTTACCTCTATCTGGGCTTGCACTTTAAAGTATATGTCTATTTTTTTCCTTTGTGTTAAGTCATTGTCTTTCATGCTTTCACAGATCGATCATAGCATGTCCAGTGCATTGTGAAGTCTCCTTTCTGCAGGTCTGCCAGAAGTGTCTACTGGAAGAACATAGGTGCCTGTGAATAGGCTGTCAAAGTGTGTCCCAGAACACCTTTTCTAGTTCTTTCCTCCCTGTACTTCCACGGACCCCTAGCTGACTATTGCAGAAAAGCTTCCCACTTCAGATGAAGTGTATGAGCGCTTATTTTTGGTGAAAATTGTATATTCGCGTTGGGTGGGTCAACCTTTTCTGGGGTATCACCTTTTCCTTTTTTAAGCTTAGGTTCTGTTTTCAGCATCTCTCTCTCCCTTTTCATCCACCCCCCTTCTTTTTTTTTTTTTTAATTTGTTAGCAGTAGGAGAAACCAGGGCCTTAAAGATACATTAGAGGGAGCTAGCCCTCATCTAGAGACTCTCCCCTCCAGCTTCGCCGGTCTCACAGGCGAGAGGGGAGTTTCCATTGTTGCGTGTGGAAAGGCAGGTGCTCGGCCTCCTGCCCTGGGTGCAATCCACTGCGTCAACAGGAAGAACCTACAAAATACAAGCCCTTATTCTTGCACACAAAAACACTATATAGATCAAATAAAAATGGGGAATATTTAAGTTATCCTAAAAAATTCCACATAATTTGAGTGTATTCGTCTTTCTTAGGCTGATGTAGTTCTCCCTCCTAAGGTGAGCATGTGATCTGTAATTGTGCAAATGTATAAATATAGATATGACATTGATTATCCCTCCACCTGTGATCAACTGTGATAGGAATAATTCTTGTGCATTATGGCACCATCATGTGACCAACTATGAGGGGAATAATTATCCTTCCCCCTACACCTCCTTTGCAACTGAGAGTTTCTTAATGGAGAAGGAAAATCCGGTATAGATGCTACCCAAAATTGCAAACAAATATATACCTTTAATTTGTATCTACCATGTTGCATGACTATAACAAATCACTATCGCGACGTAAATGTTGCCACCTATTTCATGTGACAGGAACAACATCAAATAAAATCTACAAACAAATCTAAAAAAGGTTCCACTCGATAAAATAGCTCTGATATAATATGAAATTTTGTTTATCATATTTTCCATTACCTATTTCTTCCAATCTTCATCTTTAAAGAAAAAAGAGAAAGTTCCATCATCTATTAGTGGAAAATGAAAAGAGTCCCTCCATTTCTTATGTGAGAAAGAAAAGATATTAAACGTGTAAAGATAATGTTTGTATAAATTATATTGGAAAAATTAATTTTTTTTTTACTGCACTCATGAAACAAAACTTCAGCGCTGGTAGCACAGTTTAAGGCCTTTTTAAAATCACATATTAGTAAGTAATCCACATTGAAGCCAATAGCGAGCAACTTGTTTCTTTAACACCAGCCAAGCCTCTTCAAAATGAGCCTTGTTCTTGCTTTCCTAACCTTTTATACTACTAGTTTTGCAGCCATTTGTCATGGAGGAAGTAGTCTTAGCTTAAGTTTCCATACCTTCAACAACTCGGCTGCCGATAATATCAAGCTCTTACATCATTCTTGCTTTCAACGCAGCGGTGACATTAACTTCATCTTGCTCACCACAAATTGAGCCGACAAAACCTATAATGTTGACTAGGCAGTTTACAAGAAATGCATTCCAGTGTGGGACAAATGTTGCAGGGCTCTTGCAAGTTTCACCATGCGCTTTCAATTCATCATCAAACCAGATGCCACCAACGATTTCAGTTCTGGGGGAGGGCTCACTTTTGTCATGGCGCCACTCGGTTTCATCGTGCCGGAGCTCTCCACAGGAAAATTCAGCTCAACCATGAACAAAGATCTGAAAAGTCAAATAGTTACAGTAGAGTACAAAATGGATAAACAAGAATCACATACTGCATGGACCAGCACAAATGCTCTTATTTGAGTGAAATTATGCTTCTGTTACAACCATCAAATAATTTCGTAAATGATTCAAGTAACGCCTTTTATAGCTATATAGATAAAACCCTAGGAAGGCCCTCGCAATTTTAGTGAAAGGAGGTGTTTTAGTGGGTTTTCGTTAGAGGGATGTTACGGGGTTCTATTCGCACAATTTAATTAACCCCTGCAATTCATAGAGACGGTAAACAATCCACCCTCCTCCCTTCATTTTTAATTGCCTGAAAATGCAGAGCATTAGAAGCATATTGGTAAGAATTGCAACTATGTTTGTAACTTTCCTGTCTGCTCTGTTTCATTTGGCGGCTATTCTAGTTTAAGCAGGGTTCTCGCTAACTTTAGGCCTAATCGAGTGATTTGATTTGTTGTCTGCCTACTAAATTTAGCGAGACTGCCAATAAATGAATAATGCCCAGCCATATGATGGTTAAGCTTCCGAGGCATGAAAGAGCAACTACAACCCGATTACCATTGTGCCACGTGTTATCAACTGTCTTCAACTTGTGTTCTTTCTAATTGTTCACTACCAACTCCTCCCCCGTAAAAATATTAGCTCCTTTTACTCTTAATAATGCACTTTCAATAATATTTCAGTACTTAATTTTTAATTATGTCCTGCTTCCTTCCATCAAATCTACCTTTCATTTTTTTAAATTTTTTACTATAATATAATATAAAATTAAATTATACGTAAATATAATTTAATAAATAATATTATAAATAGAATTATAAAATATTAATATACAATCTAATAAATATTACAAAAATGTAATAATATATATTTTAGATATTATATATAATATATTATATAAGTAGTATTTTTATTAGATAAGGTTAAAAGATGGGTTGAGGGTCTCGTACCTATTACAAAAATATTCTGAAAGATATTTAGGGTGAAAGATATTCATGATAAAACAACAGGGTAAAAAGAAACATAACTAAAAAACTAATTAAAACCGTCGGTTTCAGTCTATACAAGTAGTATTTTTATTAGATACGGTTAAAAGATGGGTTGAGGGTCTCGTACCTATTACAAAAATATTCTGAAAGATATTCAGGATAAAACAACAGGGTAAAAAGAAACATAACTAAGAAACTAATTAAAACCATCAGTTTCAGCCAAAAAAGATGTCAAAACATCATCAAAAAGACAAGAGAAACTTAGACACAAGAAGATAACTAGTCTAAATCCTCCGACTTCGAATAGAGGAATAGTTTGTTAGTCCCCATGTTTTCAGTTTTCTTTTCCCTACCTCTGGTTCGATTGCCAATTCCTTGCATAGTTTTTGTGATGGGCTTCTTCCTCTTCAGTGCTGCAAACTTGAATACCTCCTTCCCCTTTTCAAAATCCATTCTGGCTTCCTCTCCCCCTCCATTGTAACTTGTTCTTGCTCCCTAGGGGTTTTGTCTAGCATCTGCTTCTTCCTCCTTATTGTAATGAAAATCACCCTTACTCGAGGAGAATTTTCCAAGAACCAACAAAGATTTTAGCTTCTCGAACTCATCAGAGATTTTCATGCTCAGAAAATTTTGAATAGCCACCTTAGTTTGCAGTTTTTGCATAGACTAAGTAATCTTCTCTTTCAAGTTAAAATTGATTGAAGCATGACCTATACTGACGATGGGTTTCACAAAGACTGGGACCTCGTTTTTGTGGCCACTGGGTTGGAAATCTCCCTGGACATTATCCACTTCAAAACCTTTATTATGTTCCCCTATTGTTTTTGTTTCAAGTTCCAAGAAAAAATCATCTTCCCTATCTGATTCTTCTTGCTCACTTGTACTTTGAATGGCCTTCGTAACAAACTTGGTCAAAAGGGGGGAACTTGGTCCAAAGGGGTTCCCCTCTTTTGACCAAGAGCAAAATTAGTCCTTGGTGGATTATATCAGTGAAGGGATTGCCTTTAAAATTGTTGATAAACACTTTTAGTGATTTGAGAAGAAAAAAGGGTACTCTGATTGAGTGACCCTTGAAGTGGTTGAGGAGAAATAAATGGTAAAAGAAGATCACCGTATGATTTCCCTCAAGAGTGAACCTCATTATTTGGAGGCAAACATCCGACCACTTCCTAGAAAGATCCACCCTTAGAAACCCTTTTTGTTTCAACATCTTAAGCTTTTTTTCTCAGTCTTATAGAAAATGCTAAACAATTTGTCCTTTCTCTTTTTATTTTTGAAATCCCTTACCCCTGAGAAATCCATCCCTGTGATGTTACCAATAATTTCTGCGATGACTATGAAATTCAAACTGCACATTTAAACCTCCTTATCATTCTATCCACGAGTAAAATATGTTGAAATCGCCACATCATGGCCAACCAGTCTATCCATGAAGCTTACGAGCCCACTCTTAACCATATTTTTCCAAACATAGGTTTCTTCCTTCACCTTTTTGTAGGATATAGGCTCTACTCTATCGTGGTCTCCTCCCGTCTTTTGTTGTTTGCTTCTTCTACAATCATAGTAAATTATGGAATGATGTTGATAGTCTTTCCCTTAAAACTTTTATAGGTTAATATGAAATAAATCCCTTCGTACAATATCTTGCGCTGTGTGTGAGACATAATAACCTTACACGCGCAAAATCTCCTCCACCATTGTTGATTATTTTTAACAATAATGAAGTCCATAATGTCATGCATTGGTTTGTCCTTTGTCAAAATCAATGAAAGGATTGACATCAATAGGAAATGCCATGTCACCTTGCGAATGGGTGAGAAATCCACTAATGACCCCTCAATTTGCCATTTTATCTACGCTTTATTACTTTATCTATAAACATGATCTATAGATATCCCTTAAAGAAAGTTAGCATATTTTAAGTATTTTCTATTATACTGGTAATATTCCAGGAAGATTGGGAAGAACCTTTCATATATTTTATAAAGTTCATCAAATTTCCCTCCACATGTAAATACTCCAAACCCAACTTGACCGCAAGTTCTAGTGAAATATTTATTTTCTTATATGTTATATGTTATTAATATATTTCATACAAAATTAGTTATTAATTATAAATATATAGTATAAATATTGTTTACATATTATAATATAATGTATAATATATTATAATATTAGATTAATTATAATGATTTTATAACTATGTTTCAATTATTTGTGTTTTATTTTTTCGCAATATCCACTTACATATAAATGAGTTGAAACAATTAAATGCAATTATCTTTTTCAATATTATTTAGATTAAAAAGTTATTCATATTCGTGTTATATGTCATTAGCTAATTTTGTTTAAGGTTTGTGTTTATCTTATTTCTAGCATAGATTCAAATTTTCAAAAGTTTTTCTATTAATTTTTAGAATGTTTTTTATTAAAAAATTTCTCCTCTAGTGGTTAAGAATACACTATATGCACTTGAACTATTATATATTGAGTTCATTTTAATTTGACTAGGTAGCATGCACAAATTATCTTATATTTAACTAGATGTTTGTTATACATGTCATATATAATAAACAAAGTGTATCGAAAATAATATTCTTAACTAAATTCAATATTTAAGCAAGTAATTTTTTTCATCTTTAAATTATTTTTATGTTATATTATTAAAATGTCGGGTAAATTTGATGGCCATATGATTTTGTTCTAAGAATATTAGTCGTTGGAGCACATTTCATCTTAATTGTTAGTGAATTCAATTCTTTAGTTGTAGGAGGATTTTACTTGGTGTTTTGTGTTCTCCCTACACATCTAAATCAAAAGAATCCATATCTTTATCATTATTGATATCATCATCGTCATTTTTTTCTATGACCAATTTTTTAACAATAATTTATACATTTAGTTGCTTTTAAATAAAATGACAACATTCCATGCAATCAATTTAAATATCATTGTCAATTCATGGGATCTATTAATCTCAGTGACTATAATCAAAGTTTTAACACTAATGGATTTAAAATATTCCTCTTAGTATCATGTACTAAAGCTATATCACATCACTAAATTCTTTCAAAAAAATAAAAATAAAAAATACTTCATATTTAAATATTCTTTTCTATTATAAAACTTATATTTTATTTAATTTTTGACCCATTTTATTTTGAAGTTCTCACCTTTAAACATATATTATTACATAAATGTTGATTACCTTTTACTGGCATTTTATTTAAAACATTGAATTTGCTTTATATATTGTTGGTTTACATTTCAATGAGTACTCACACTTTTTTTTTAATGGTCAATATCAAAATTAAAAAAAAGTTCCAATAACAATAAAGAAAGCTCCTCTTATATTTAAGAGGAAATTCTTTTTTATTTCAAATATATATTAACTTTTCAATATTTAAAAAATATATATATAAAATAAAATATATTTGTACTCAAGAAAAAAAAAAAAAATATATAGTTTAATCTTTATCATTATCCATATTCTAAAATGCAATCGAGATTCTTTCTTTCTTGTATGAAAAATTCATTGTCCATACAGTAACCAAATGTTATTGAGCTCATTTGAAAACTTCCATCATCACCAATGAATGAATTTAATTCTAAAAAAGGAAATACGTATTAAGAAGTCGTCCTACTACATTTGCATCTGACAAAGATGATGGAGCTACCCAAATTTTCCTGGTTAGCAACTGCTAAGGAAGAATAGTTTTATCAGTCGATATATATATACAAATAATATATATATATATTTCTCTATACGAAGGTTTAGATAGACTAATTGTGCCCACCTACATCGAAAAATGTAGCCAAACCATGCCGTAAATCAAATCCCTATGACCCTACAAAATAATAAATAGCGTGGGATTCCTTTCTAATTACTTGGATCGATGAGTCGCATAGGTTATGCATATTTTTAAAATATTCAGAACAGTTTTGTTATTCGTCATTACATAGAAACTTTTTCACTCCTCTTCTCATGGGGAAGCCACACCAATTCCCCAAAGCATTCACACCAGTTTTGTATTCCATGCACCTACCAGAACTAGGGTTTGGTTATTTTTATTTTTTGGTAGCGGGATTCCTTGACTCGAAGAAATTAGAAACCGTAAATGATAGGGAAATAAAAAAAGTTTTGATTCGTATTTTATTTTTTGTGTTTTTGATTGGTGTGTTTTTCTTGCAAGACGCTGTTGCTTGTCTTAATTTTTGTTATCTTGTTTTATTATTTTTATTAATTATTTTTGTTGTGGGGGACTGGAACTTGATTATATTTTATGTTGTTTTTAATTTTAATAAAAAGTGTTTATTTTATCATATATATATATTTTATAAAATGACAATTAAAATAAATTTTTGATAAATAATAAAAATATTTTTAATTGTTTTTATTATTTAAAAATGTTTGATTTGATTTTAGGTGTTTAAATCTAAATTGTTGGTATAGTATCATTAGTATGTTTCTTTTTTTTATTGATTATTTAGTTGAGAATTTAACTTTTTTTTTTTTTTTTTGGTTGACTATTGTTTTACGTAGTGATCTTAGGTTAAGAATCAAAATTTGGTGGGTATTTATTCCGTTAAATTTGTTCAGGGCATGATCCCAAACTCATTTTTTATATCGTAGCAAGTTTTACTAGAAATAAGAATAGATCCTTGGTGGGTTCTTTGTGAGCCAAACATCTTCCCCAGTTGAACCAACAACCATTCACTTAATCCTATATTTAGATCATATGAGTTTTTAACGAGATAAATTGATCAATTCATTATTATAAATAAAATGTCATATGTTTTTTATAATTCTTCCTATAGTTATTTCCCATGATATTGTAATAAAGAAGTTTGATCAAGTCTACAGAAATAGAATCAAGTGTGAGATATTCTAGACATCTTAAATGAGAAGATTTTAGTAGGTTCATTTTGTAGAAAAACATTGTATGAAGGTGAAAAATCCATTTTTTCCTACATGCACAACCATTGATTAATGCTAGTGGTAATTATGTAAATAATAATTGAATTAGGTGGTGATTACGTAATAATCATGGTGGGTTTTCCTTGCATTAATAGGGAGTTTTACCCCAAAGAAAGGCACATGCAAAGTAACGGTTGCAAATGTAAATTCTCTTCCATTTCTAGGTCATTTTCTCTTCTTTTTTGAGATTCCTCTTGATGTATCATATGTAATATTTTGTGTTATGGCAAAGGCAACAATCATTGAGTAATTCAATGACTATTTGAGATAAATAATTATTCATCCATATACACCATTGATGTTCTCCTATCATTTTTTTTTTTTTGAAAATGTTTTTTACATATTTGAGACAAATAATTATTCATCCATATACACCATTGATGTTCTCCTACCTTTTTTTTTTTTTTTGAAATTTTTTTTACATAAATGATAGACCGTGATGTTTGGGTTTCAGGCATGTTGCATTGTAACAAATTTCCTTGGATGCCTTTTGAAGCTAGTACCCTTATAAGTGTGAAAATGATAGTGGCAAGAGGAGGAAATTCCTCACTCTTTTATAGTTTTCCCAAGTTGTGTTTTTTTAGTATAACCTTGTGTCTCTTTTGTAATTTTTTTTTGAATCGCCATTAATGTATGTCTGAAGAGTAAGTAATATAAAAATAACGAGGTGGACAATCAAGTTTTTAAGAAATAAGATAGGATTTATTTTGATGAGTTGGTTATTGAATATCACTACAAATTATGGATCATATTGGTATAAGAGTTGCTTATTGTTCCACTGCATATGGTTTATGTATTTTGATCATTATCTATATTTATGCCCATTATGAAAGAAAAAAGTGTTAATTGAGAACTCGTATTACATGTGTGTTTTTTGGGTATGGTAGAGTCATAAGCCGATGAGTAGTTTAGTGTTATTTTGATTCAAACAATTATTCATCCATATACTTCATTGATAACAATTCTTTTTGATTATTTGGTGTGAGGGTTGAGTTCTATGTAAGGATGTGTTTTGTAAGGAATTGGCAAATCATGATTTTATGGGGGTTTGACATGTTTTATTGAAATGAATTTCCATGAAGGCATCTTGAAGGAAATACCCCTATAGTTTATAAAACAATAGAGGTAAGAGGAGGATACTCCTCATTTTAATTGAGAAAATGACAGTGGTTTTAAGGCTACGTTCATTCTTTGGCTGTTATTAAGTTACCTCCAATTACTAAATGGGATGAATTTAAAGTGTTGTTCAAAAAATAATTCTTTCTTATTTGTTATGAGGAATAGAAGTCCATGTATTTTAAATATCTAATGCAAAAGCAAGACCAAATTGTATAGGATGATATAAACTAGTTCTATAAGATGGCAATCTAAATGGGAAAATATATAGTGAATCAATAAATCTTAATGATGTATGTGGGAGGAATCCATATCCATCTAAGGAGACATGACCTCTTGGAAAATCATGTAGATTTAGATGAGGCTTACTCTCAATCTCACTATCTTGATATGGACAAAATAAAGGGCTCATCTACCTCTCTAAATATTCCATAATGGAAAGGTGGTTTTAGTCTAAAGGAAAAGGTGATTGGAAATGCAGTCTTTAAAATGCTATTACCGATTTTCATTAAAAGGATAATAAAAGGAATGATTGACATTGTGATATTCATGGTTGCATTAAAAAAAAAAGCATATATTCAAAAACAATAAAAAGAAGAAGGCTATGGCTTCATTTCAAGGTAAAGAAGTTGGGTGTAGCTCCAATGTGGTTGAGAAAATGTATTATAACTCCCTAAAAATTAGGTATATGTTTGGGAATAGATAGTGCTCAGGATAAGGTTTGAATTACAAAAATTTCCCATATCAAATATTATATTAGAATAACAAAGATTGAAGCAATTTTTTATTCTTTCTCTCAAGAAATTTTTATTAGTGAAACAATTAGTAGACAAGTTATGTTTGGAGACATAAAATCATCTAAATCCTTACACTTTAGGCTTAGTGAAACAAGGAATACATATATAGGTAACCAAGAAATGTAAAGTTATTTTTTAAATAAATGGACATTTTATTGATGAAGTTGTGGTCAAGGTTGTACCCATTGGTGTGTGTGGCATAGTATTTGGTGGCCCCTATATGTACATATGAGTTCCTAATATTACATGAGAATAACCAACCAAGATAGTTTCATCAAGGATGGGAAAATATACATCATCAAGGCCTATGAAAATAAAACCAAAATATCCTTGATAAGTGCCACCCAAAATAAATAGTTGATTAATATAAGTACAAACTTTTCTGTACTTATTTTAAGGTATATTCAAGTTGAGGAAGTGGTTAAATATAAAACTCTTCATCACATGTGTAGTACCAAAGATAATAAACAAATGAAATACATGTTGTATAAATTGAAGTGAGTTTTCAAAGAGCACAAGGGTGTGCCATTAGTGAGGGCCAATGAGCATGAGATATGTACTTGTTACCAACTTGTCTTCTTCCCAACATTTTTATCTATTGATAGTGTTTTAAGGACACAAAAAAGGTAATATATTAGTTATTATTTATTGACTCAAGGCTTAATATGTCCTAGTACATTTACATATGGTTCTCTAGTTTTTATTCTACACAATAAGGATGGTTCATGTAGAATGTGTGTTGAGTATAAAATATCGAATAAGATAACCATAAATAATTTATACCCTCTTCCCCATTTTGATGATCTATTGAATAAAATCCAATATACTAATTATTTTACCAAGTTGGATCTAAAATTTAGGTATCAACAAGTGAGAATCAAAGAAGAGGACATATAAAAAAATACATTCAAAACAAGACTTGTATGAATGGTTTGTTTTTCCTTTCAGTTTGTTTAATGCCCCCAATTATTTTGTGGAGTTAATGAATGTAGTTTTTATGTCATTAATATATTATTTGTTGTTTTTTATTTAGATAACATTCTAATTTATAACAAAAATATTATGAGCATCTAATGCACTTGAAACAAGTTCTGTAAGTTTTGAAGGAGATTAATTTATTGGTAAATGAAAAGAAATGTTATTTTCAACAAAAATCACTTTAATATTTAGGGAATGTGGTTAGATATGGGAAGTTGAGAATAAATCTAGAAAAAATAGAATCCATTTTGAATTCGCCCAAGTCTTCTAATGTGACCAAGATAATGAGTTTTTTGGGTGAAATTCAATATGCAGAGAAGTTATTCAAGGTTTTATCATTCATATCAGCACCTTTTAATTCAATTAGAGAAAAGGGTAAGTATTTTACTTTGGGTAAGAAACAACAAAATGCATTTGTTTAGTATAAACAAAATTTTATCAATTCACTAGTATTAGCCTTTTGAGGTAGAGGAAATTGAATGGAATTATGCTATGGGGGTTGTACTATTTTAAGGAGGTAAGCCCATATGTTATCATTTAAAGTTATTTCCTATTTCAATTTTTAATTATTAGACATATGAAAAGGAATTATATACTCTTGTTTAAGTGGTTAAAAATGGAAAAACTATCTACTATGGAAAGAACCATTATACACATAGATCACCAACCTCTTCAATATTTTAAGGATTAATCTAAACTACAAAAAACATGTCCTTATAAATATATGAGATTATTATAGAATTTTTTTTTGGCTGTTAAGTATAAAAAATGTGTTACTAATATGCTAGTTGATATATTATCTGTACCTCCATTGATTTTATATTTTGGCACCATAATTACACTTGATCCTTTTGTGAAAGATGAATTAGTATAAACATATGAACATGATGAAAATTATAGGAAATAATTTATATAAGTTAAGAATACTAAAGGTGAAGTATTTAAAGCTAAAGAAGCCTTCTTCCTCCAACATGGGTTACTCTATAATATGGGAAAGATATGTGCACCTAAATAAGGAAGGGATCAACTAATGAGGATGCACATACTAAAAAAAATAGGTAATTTTGGAGTGAAAAATATGGTATAAAATTTGAGGTATGATCACTGTCCAAGCATACAAGTTGATGATGCTAAATTCATAAGGGGATGTGTCTTGTGTAGCACAAGTAAACTTAGTAACATGAAGTTGGGTTTGTATATGCCACTAGCCAAGGAAGGTAGGCTTTATCCATACTAAAAGTTGCCACCCTATAGATAGATATGAAATCCTTCACCCCAAACCCCTATTTATAAAAATAGAACCCTGATTTCTTATAAAATGTTGGATCCCCATCATCTTGTTATGGAATCCATCATCCCCTATATGTTGGGGTTTGGGATTATCGAGGACGAGCACATACTCAGCTGGATAGGGGTTAGGAGTGAGAGTCACACACACACACACACACACACACACACACACACACACACACACACACACACACACACACACACACACACACACACACACACACACACACACACACACACACACACACACACACACACACACACACACACACACACACACGTGTGTGTGTGTGTGTGTGTGTGTGTGTGTGTGTGTGTGTGTGTGAATCTCACTCCTATCCCCTATCTAGTTGAGTATGTGCTTGTCCTCAATAATCCCCAATCCCAACATATAGGGGATGATGGATTCCATAACAAGATGATATATATATATATATATATATATATATATATATATATATATATATAGGTGTAAGAAACTCAACCTCTAATCCTTCCAACATACGTATATGTAATAGAAGGTAGATGTATGTGTCCATGTATGTATGATGAAGGAATAGACCAATAAAAGAGGGCATCTATATCTAGTTGACACTTGACATGGGAGATCCATGTAGATTTGAGGTTATATTCTATATATAAGAGAAGGGAGTATCCCTATATTGCAGCCACCCCCTTGTGATTTTTATTGAGCGGGGCCATATATAATATATACCAAGTGGTCCCCATGTCTATATGTAATCTAAGTCATGGCTATCTAGATATGTAATAGAATCTAGACTCTAGGGACCTACATATCCATATATTATAAATTAGTTGTGGTATCGCTGATCCCAGAAGAGCTAGGGGGATGTCAATTGAGAGTGGCACCGAATATATATGGATATGTGTTTCTTCATATCTATAGGGGCAAGTGATTGTTAATCATATATGTGATTAAATAAAGTGATATTCATGTTATGTATGTGCCCAACTCTCTATCCACCCTCCCTTTGTTTCTTCATGTTGGGGTTGAGTACTTATATATAGGTATAGGGAGGAGATAATGACTCTAGCTATCACTATTCAATTTTATGAATTAAGGAAGATCAAGACCAAATGGAGATAAGGGTAAGGTCCCATATCTCAGAGATAGAGAGTTGGTGTCGACTATCAATTTTTAGATATGACCCAGTCACCATCCACCCCTCCCAAATAAATATTTAGGTATTCATGTATTGATTATAGATATATCATATAGATAAATAGGGTGACAAATGGAAAAGTACTCCTTATCCAATTAGATCCATCCTAGATGGATGACTTACCTATATGTTACATTGTCAGTCATGAGATACATGCCCTATCTATCTATCTATCTATCTATCTATCTATCTATCTATCTATCTATCTATCTATCTATCTATCTATCTATCTATCTATCTATCTATCTATCTATCTATCTATCTATCTATCTATCTATATGGCCCCACTGACCCTATATAGATATCTGGATGGGAGCATACATAATTTACCCCAACTTGAAGTATGGATAGAACAAAGGGAGACCTACCTTATATATGTTGTGTTATGCTCCTATAGTTATATATTTTTAGATAGGGGCCCTTACTTTTTGAGAAAGTGAGTGGTTCACTACATTAAGATCTCGACCCCTCTAAGTGCCTATCTAATCATGGGGATAGGGCCCCTATATAATCATGGGACTAGGGGTTGGTTAGTTTCCCTATAGATATAGAGGCTTACATATATAGACATAGATTAAATTCTATTTTATATGCCATATCTATCTGGAAATATTAATTATGGAGAGGAAAACTATGAATTATGGCCAGACTCCTATCTATATATGATGGCCTACTCTATAGAGCTAGGAACTATAGATGGGATATATAGAGTTGGGAATTACAAGTAATTTTTAGGTAATATGAAAGTACTTACATGGACTACATAGGAGGATTGTTTTTATGAAATAATGGAATGACTACTTATTTTTAATTATAGACAAGTTTATTAAGATGCAGGTTCTTAATTCTTATAATAATGCTCTTAAGGGAAATAAAGAAGTTGATTTGGTTTTTTTCTAATGTGTAGATTCACCTTAATTTTCCAAGTTAGAACATTTAAAATATGGATTCCATATTTCAATGGGAAAATTATGGACTACGTGGTGGGAGAAGATAGATACTAAATTTAACATATCTATCATGTTTCATCTAAAAATCAATGGGAAAATGAAACTAATTAGTGAATCATCAATGAAAATATTGAGAGGGTACAATAGGAAACATCATAATACTTGGGATGTGATTTAATTTAATTTTAAGCATTCCTATAATACGTAAATTTATTCTTCTACTAATAAATATCCATTTCAAACATGTTTTGGTTACTTATCTCCAATTGAATTGATGTTGTTTTAAGACATCCATAGAAGGGATAATGGATAATGGATCCCAAAATCCATAAAAATAATAAATTTATAGAGTATTCAGTAAATTTACCTCCAAGTGAAAGCGAGGTTGAGTGAGTCACAAGGCAAGTACAAAGTAAGGCATGATCAACATAGGTATCAACATAACTTCCATGTCAGAGATAAGTTAGGATTGCACTTGAGTTGATAAAGAATATTTCTTAAAAATAATAAACTTAAGCTTCTTATATATCATCCTTTTGTAATTACCAACCAAGTGGGTAAGAATGCTTTCATAAAGGATCTATATCCTTTCATGAAAATATAATATATTGTGAAAGTTGAGAACTTCTGTCTCTTTGAGCCTTCCATATTTTCGGTGCAATATTTAATGTGCACCTATCATTAATTTAACATATGTAGCTTCTATAAAAGGTGTGCTTTGATACACTTTTATAGGCATAAAATAGAATATGAATTAAAAAATAATGTTATGTATTAGTGTACCACATATAATATGGAAAATTGTGCATATTATGTGGCCAATAGGGAAATGGGAGAAAGCACTTGAATTTTCTATATATAACTCTCATCTCTTCATGCATGCATATCTTGGAGAATATATCTAATGCCTTCATTATTTTTTTAATACAACATTTATCCATTCTTCACTCTTATGCAAAGGTATTTTATTTTATGGAGTAAATTGATAATATGAGAGTTTATTTGGCTATCAAAACTTGTATCCTTCCTACATGGATTCAGATCTTTTCTACATTGTGTCAGAGCCTATCTCTCCCTAGGTTGAAGTTTTGGATTTACAATATTTTATAATTATTCCCACACATATATTCTACTTTCTATGTAATTATTAGCTTTTTAGCTTCCCATTATTTTAGGATTTGTGAAATCACTATTGAATTTCTTTTGTTTAGGTTAAACCAGTGTTTTTGGGTAATTTTTGGTTTTTTCGGTTGCTTAAAACAATTACATTTCTTTGGATAGTTTCATGATTTTTATGATTATTTTTTTTATTGGATGGTTTCTTATATCAAATTTTTGAAGTTCATCACTCTAAGGAAGAACAATGGAATGAGGGATAGTATACATTTTTTATTCATATTTTATATTAGATGGAAACCCAAACCTATAGTTTTTGGATTCTACTTTTTGTTATATTTATAAACAAACCTATATTTTTGAACAAAAATAATTAGTTTATTAGTGGTGTGTATGATAAATCTTAAGGTGTTTTACAAGGCTCTTCTTAGGCCTCTCTTAACTCTAAAGTTTTTAACCCCTCTTATATGCTATCCCTTAGTCACCCCATGCAACCAACCACTATACCAATCCCTATGTCAGTAGAAAAAATATCCAATGTGACCCTATCTTTTAGGAACTTAGCACCTAAGGGATCTTGCTAGATACATTTTTCAACAACCAGTTACTCCAAAGGCCATATATTTTGATCCAGGCAAGATAGAAAATTTATTTTGTTTTTTGGATTAAGGTTGCAATGCCATACAAATTGAGCAACCCTCATATCACTATATGCAATTATTTTTTCTTAATAAAAACATTTTATTTATGTGAATGCTATGGGATTCTCCATTTATGCACCTTTTCAGGATCATAATTGTTTATCCAAAACTCCTAGGACGGTATTTTTTTTTGGTAGCTATTTTTTCAACATTTACACAATAGTGGGTCCATTTCTATGTTTGATTAGCCATTTTACCCAATAAATTTTTTTATTATATTTTGTTGTGTGGTCCAAATTTTTTTAACCTTGACAATCCATATCATTTGATCTGTGTAGAGTATTGACTAACTATTTTCTTAAAGCACATTTCTTTCATGATCTTCACATCTGTGGTTTCATATATATTATATTCTATATCATTTTTTTTTATTATAAATTTTTGCATAGAATATTTTATAAATTTATAGGTAATAATTTTTTTTATTAGACACTTATCAAAGTCATTTTTTACCTACCTTCATTGTACATGAATTGTGTGCACATATAAGCCTCTTATTTGCCATTATCTCACATTCATGTGCTTATTATGAGTTTGAACCTCCCCTTTTTATGTTAGTCACCTATAGTATACCCCTAGTTTGTGTCAAAAAATCTAAATGGATTACTCAAACTTTATATATTATCAAATCTACATTCTTTTATTCTAGACAATAACATCAGGGTCAGATAGTTTCATCATTAAAATTGTCGTAAAGTTGTCCCTCGCCTAATAACAACTATTTTTAAAATTTAAATCAATATGGGTCAAACCATTTTCTTAGTGTGTTAGTGGCATGATAAATAACCCAAATGGACTCATATCCACGTATTTATCAATCATATATAAACTAATAGACATTGAAACAAACTTCCCTATTACTCTCAACTTGTAAATCATTCACTAGAAAAATCATCAACCAAATATGAAACACACCAATCCAAGTCAAGAGTGAATATTGTTAAGTATCAAAAGGTATATTTTTAAGTATCAAAATCTAGATTCTAGGTTCATTCATATAGAAAAGGGGGACAATTCTACATTCACACTAAGGGGAATAACTATGTGTGGATTGAATTCCCTCTTTGGAGTATTGGATATATAGGAAACATTCAATCATCAACAAGGGATATTGGGGTCAAATCGACCCATTACAGTTTAATTTTTTTTATCATTTTCATCCCTTCACAAGTGGACCCAAGCATTCGATGAGTAAACTAGTTTCTGGAATTGCGCATACATTCAAGCATCAGGATCACACATAGAGAGATATTATAGATAGGTGTAGCATATTCTATAGTCACAGAGATTTAAAATATCACAAGATAATAATGTCAACCTAAAATTAGGTTTATACATTAATTCCCCAACCTAACATCAATGAGCCTACATAAACAAACAATTAGATATAGATATGAGTGACTCACATGCCTACTTATAGACCCTTTCCACTATTATCAGTCAATCATAGTGAGTATGTGAACTAGAAAATATAATTATCTTTATCTCTTTAGTCATTTATATATTTATGACGTGCCACTTTTCAAATTAGTTTCAATATTTTACATTCAAATTTATGCTTAATTGCCACACTTTACAATATAAAGATTATTTTAATTTTATCCTAATTATGGTTCACATGATCAAATTAGTGTAAAACATATTTGTGAACCATAATATTAATCTAAAATTACCATATCCTAGGTCTCCTTTAGGGTTTTTTCCCCTTAACTTGGATTTTCATATATCGGCCTTAAGGTTTCAAAATTAATTTATGATTTTACCTAATATTCCAAATTACACATGGATACAAAAGATGAATATATCTTCTAATTTTTGAATCAAGTTGTGATATTAATCACTAAATATTTTTCTAATTTTATATGTGCAATTGGGATCAACTATGTACTTCAATGGATCAAGTCTTTAACTAATAATGTTGAAATTAATATTGAACAATATTTAGCCTTACTAAACACACATTTTTTGGGACATCCATTCTAAATTAATCCCTCTATTACTAAACATCCTTTTGATGGAGTTATCATGAATATTGAATCTACAAATACTCATGAACAAAAAATACTTATGAAATAAAATTAACCAACTATATGGAAATAAATCCACAAATGTTTAATGGTATGTTATATGTCGCAAGAGATGAAGAGAAACATTTGGATCAAGCTATCACATATTGAGAACAATATAACCCTTTATATGATAATAAACAACCCCTTTAAGATACCAATACAACCATAGGTTTTAAAACTTCTACTATAAGTACTATTACTACATCTACACCTCCAATCACATATGTGATGTTTGCCTAAGGTGTGGCACCAAAACCAGGATTCAAACATATTTCATTCCAATTCCTAAATACATGGCATATTATATTCCTATGATGGCTACACATATTACATCATCAACCTCACCTACTTCACATTCCCTTAAGCAATATATTTGAGCTTTACATGCTAAGGTGTTACGATTAGAGTAAGGAGCATCTAGAGCTAGTCACTCAATGGATCCATATGCCATCATTCATAACTTGTTATCCCTTTAGCTAGTAGAGTATCAATTACCTATAGTCTTAGTATATCCTAATATTCCAATGTATTATGATACATTTGATCTTGAATAACACATGTGATCCTTTCATGCAACACAATTAGATTACATATACAATGACATATTATTCAGCAAGTTATTCCTAATAAGTTCAACTAAAATGACTTGTGATGGTTTTATTACTGCCCCATACAATTAGTTAGAGCATTAAATCATTTTGAAAAAGATTTTATAATATAATTTTTCAACAATATTTATGAAAAACTACCTTATGTGTAAATTGCCAAACTCAAGAAAGGGTCGAATGAGCCAATTACCAATTATGTACTATTGTATAAGACCATGCTAGCTAAGAAGACCAATCCTACGTTAACAATTGATTTACAAGACATATTCAATTAAATTCTGCTTTTAGAACTACATTATCCAATATTATTTAATAAATTCAAGTCATTTGATGATTTATGTCATACAATTAGAGAGTGAGATGTAAAACATTGAAATTATGTGCTAGATTAAGATAATTCTAATATGCTTTCTACATTTGCACGAATTGGTCCAACATGGGGCCTTTTACCTTTGAAATCACATTAGGATGCTGGTTTGATATTGGCATGAGTCCCTGATGGCAACTAGTAAAGGCCTATCTGATGGGTTTGGTATAAGATAAGTTACAAGGCACTCTAACTAGACTAGGTAAATTTTCATGGGGAAAGTCTTTCAAAAACATGGCTCCTACCTCAACAGTTCTAACCAAAACCTCTTCCTTTTTTTTAATAAAGGGATGATCAAAAAAGTATGGATCATATCTTGATGGCATGCTGATGTAGTAAGGCTATTGTTAGACTTGTTTGATAGATGGCACATTGGTAAGGTATTGATTTCTCTATTCTTTCTCCTTCCGTGGATAAAGAACTATAATAACTAGTTATTATGCTAACGAATCTTGGCCTTATTTTTCATATTGAGTTATTTAAGGGTGATATGGATGCATCTCACAAACTATATCATCCCCATATGGGTCTTGAAAAAAGCCATCATTCATGACTACTCCTTCATAATCAGATTGTACATAGTCCCACTACATGTGTATTGAGGCATATCTAAACCCATGACTAACATCTCATGAAGAAAAGGGTCTAAAAAATATTGGTCAATGCTTGGCATGTCTTGAAACTTGGTTTAGATGGAAAACTTGGTCTATTATTTCAAATGGTTTAAACTTGGCGTAGAATGGAGCTCTTCTAAAAAGCTATCAATGGGACTTTGGTCTCAAATAAGTCCAATATTTTAAGGTATTCACACAAATGGTCAAATGAAATGAAAATTTAAATCTTTTTCTTTCCTAAATTATTCCAAATAAATATAGTCTAGGTCTAAAATGAAAGGCGCTAGGTCATTGGAAAAAAGGCACAAAGCTAGACATTAAAAAGGCTTGAACTAAATATGAAAACTTTAAGGCAATCCTAGGTATTTGGTAAGAAGGCAAAAAGCTATACTTATAAATTCATGAACTAGGTCTAAAAAATTCAAATCAATGCTAGGTATTTGGTAAAAAGGCACAAAGCTAGACTTTGAAACTAACTAGGTTGAGGTAAAAACTTACGATTAATCTATCTATAAGTAAAATAGTTTGAAACACTTAACTCAATCTTGGCACATGTATTTTAAAATAATCCTAACCTTGATATAAAATAAATCACTCTAGGCACACACCTAAAACTAGTTGGGAAAGACAATCTCAAATAATCAAAATAAGAGCGATGAGTAAAGCATTCAAGCCCAAGTGATAAGCAAGGATATAATATAAACTAAATGTGCTTAAAGTTATACTTAAAAAGTGAGTCTCAACCTTAGTTTAATGCAAAAAATTGACTCAAGGCACCCAAAAATAAAACCTCTTCCTAGATATAGGCAAAGGGTCTTTAAATTAAGCAAGGAGTTAGTCCATGTTACACAACACAAAATTAAGGGGGTTGGAGCATAATAGTGTGTGCCACTTTTTGGTAGAAAGGGATGACAAAAAATGAAAATGTGCACATTTTTAAATTTGTATAGACAAAATGACTAAATCATACAAACTGTGAAAATAGTGTAAATTAATGAAATATTAAATTTTAAGTGTAGACTATATTTATATTTTTTTCAAATTAAAAAAAATTAAAAAAAAATTTGATTTTTGAATGCCTAAATACATAGTGTGTACATTTTATGTATAGAAATTTTACTGAGTGCTTGATTTCTTCTTTTCATAATATTTTCAAAATGTAATGTTTTTTAAAGATTTATTGCAATGATGTCTTAGAAACATGGACATAATGGAAGATAAATTTTTAATAATTTTCTGATAAATTGTTTTTTTATTAAATTTTTTAATGATTATGACATGTAATATCGACACTTTGACTTCTCATCGAGATTTTGTGTGTGTGTGTGTGTGTGTGTGTGTGTGTGTGTGTGTGTGTGTATCTATGGGCCTATTTTTTCACAGTTGGAACAAGGACATTAAAATCAAGTGCAACAATATTTTTTAAAATTTTTATCTCGAAGTTCAATATTTTTATTTGTACCCCAAAATGATGATACTTTATAAGTAATAATATATATATATATATATATATATATATATATATATATATATATATATATATATATATTAGAAAGCTAATAAATAGCCCTATTTACATGTGGAGTCACATGTTTTTATTTTATTTTTTCTTCCTAGAATGTGGCATATGAAATGGCATTTTCAAGTCAATGAGATCTTTCCAATTAAAAGATCAAGATTTGATGCCACATGGGGTTGGAACAAAGGGGGTTTGAATGAACCCCCTTATTCCAACCCTCTTCAAATTTTGTGCCCCAACAACTTTCTCCACTATCACACCACTTTGCATGCATTTTCCGTATTTAATATATAAAGTTTCATGATCATCATTCCATGTTGAATTCATTTTACATATATAATATTTAAAATTTCATGATTTGAATTCCATTAATTTAGAATAGGCATATTAAATAAATGCACCACTTTCCATTTTTTCCTGTGAGTGTTGAAGTTCAAAGAGGTCGTTGCACCTGTCTTTGTAAAAATGGACTATGTTCACATTCTCCAATACCTCTATTATATCATTGAAAAGTTAGCTTCAGGTACTCTTTTCTCTCTCGTGCACAATTAGCTTGAAGTAGGAATTTCTAGAATTTCTTATTTCTAATAGAATTCAATCCTTTTAGGGGCATCCACATTCTAGGAAGCCAAATTCAACATGTTTTAATAGCATGGGTAGATTGAAGAGTATTAATAGTAGCAAGGTTTTATATCTAGTTATATTGAATAATAAAGGTACAAAAATCAAAGATTTGTATTTAGGAGAAATCAAAGTTCTTAATTGAAATTGTAAATGATGCCTTGCTAAATGGTTTAAGATTTAAATAAGACTAATGAGTTTTAAACCAAAATTTGTAAATGACTATCTACTAAATGAATTAAATCTTAAATATAATCTTTGAGTTTATTAATTATTTAATATTTTATTAAGCAATGAAATCAAATTAGAGCAATTCATTTCTAGAAATAGAGCTTTGACATAGTTTAGATTGTAAATGATGATTTTTTAAGCACATTCATATTTAAATAATAGATTGGAATTTTTGAAATTGTTAGTATTTATGTATTTACTTAAATTGAAGTAAATTAACACAATAATCATACTTATTATGAACTTTATATTTCAAATGACATGTCTCTAAATGTAGTACTTAATGTTTAAATAGTATCTAAAAGTTTGTAAATTAGTAAATATTTTTTAGAAGTACAATCAAATGGTATTAATTCATCTCAAGTAACAATGTTATAACACGGTTCACATATAAATAATGATCTGATAAAAGCATTAGTAGATAAATAATAGTTTCAAATTTATGAATTACTTAATATTTTCTAAAAATGTACATAAATTATAGTAGTTTATCTCAAGAAACAAACTACAGTATATACTGAGTGATCGTTGAATAGATCGATTAGAAAAGGTAATTGTAGCTAATTGAGGGAGCCTCATTAAGCATAATTATTTTACCCAAATCAATATATAAGCATCCACCAAGAGACCTCTCTGTAGTTCCCTTTACAAATTTAGTATAATTTCATGGTTCCTCCGATCAAGAACCCCTACCTTTCCAATGCTGGTAGGTAGAAAAGGAGACATTAATACCATTGGAAAGGTTATGTAGGATAGATATATAAATTCATTAATAAATCATACATTACTCGATCAACATTGCAATTAGATTCTACTACTTATATGTTGATCATCAAGATGACTTCACACTTCAATAGCAATGCCTATATATAATTCCAATAGGTTATATTATTGGTATAATTTAATTATTTATATAGAGATATATGATATATTCAAAAAAGAATCTCCAAAATGAAAATAATATCAATATATGAGTCCAAAGCATACAGGATTAATTCATAATGGCAAGGGTTATATAATGTTCAAGTGGTATTTGTGTACCCTGTATGATCAACATTGCAAATATTTTAGCTCTAGTTACAGTAAATACTATAGGTACAAAACTCAAAGATTTGTCATTTTTCTTCCTTGTAAAGCTGAACTTCTATGATGAATGATGGATTCTTTTATCTATTTTTTCAAATAAGTGTTGGGTTATGTATAAATCGATGTTGTGAATATTTATATGTTAACTGAAATGACTTTTGTTTTTTTACTCTATCTTAATTATATGTGTATATTTATTATGCATATTTAATATATTTTAAACTCCAATTTAACCCTTAGGATTTTCCAATTTAACCCACTAGAGTTCCCATATGTAGTGGAAAATAAAAATATTTTATTTTGCAACTTGGCATATTTGATTTTGTGTGGCATAAGTTAGTACATGGACTCATATCAACTAGTATCAGGGGCAAGTTTGTTGTATTCTAGTTTTATATAATAATTAAAAAAAAAATGGTACATTTTTGTGCAGGTGCAAAGTTAAAAACTTATAAGATGGGAAATAAAAAAATAGGCAAAGTAAGAGGGAATGAAAGTTGACTGTCAAACATGAAGCTTAAAAAATAGACTAAGATGTGAATTATATAAGAAGAAAAACATGGAGCATACAAATTGTATGAGTGATAATATTAAATTTGATAAAACTATCCATGCGAATGAGGAAGAATATTTACTTGGTATGTGCACAAGTGTTGAAAAACTTCATAAATACATGATTAAAGCACATGACTTAATTTACGAGTACATTTCATTGTAAAAATAGGACTAGTAATTTACATTTGATGTCATTCAATAATTTTTTTTATTTATAGTTACTAAATAACATATAGAGTAACCTACCAATATTATTATGATTGAAGAAGATTTAGAAGAAAGGTCTATTAATATCAATGTGTGTAATGACCATGAGCATGCCCTATTTCCTTAACCACATGTAGAAATTGTTGAGAAAGTGTGGAAATGAATACCAAAGAAAAATGTGAACCATGTAATGAATATGGATATTGGGAAACTAGAAAAATATGTAAAATATAAGAGGCAACCTCAAAGGATAATTCATAGATATTCTAACTGCATATTTTTTATCTAATTTAAAATTTTGAATGAAATTGGTCGTGCTCAATTGTTAGTTTCTCTTATAAATTATGATGAGATGAAAGATTGTCTAGAGATATTGGGAGTAGATTTAAAACAAAACAATATACAAATCCTTTTAGAGGAATTAGTGGAAAATGTGTCTGGGGGGGTGGATTCAGTGGGTAAAACACTTGTTTAGCTAATAAAATCATTTCACATAGAGTGATGTTGAGCTCAACTGTAAGTGAAAAAACATCAAAATTTTGACATGTTAGCATTATGTCAAATGTATTAGGTGTTTCTAGAAAGATAATTACTATATATGTGAAGAGGATAAATTTCTTGGATGATAATAGTGTAGAAATAAATTGGGTGCTAATGATCAGGGCTCCTCATTCTGATAAGATGGTTAGCTTTTGATTTTTGGAAACATAATACACGAGTTTCTTCAAATGTTAAGTATGTTTTGAATAATAGGATTACTCCTAAACAATATCAATAACATGATAAACATTGGATTAATATAACACAACATGAGTTGTATGTCAAATTTTGTGAAGAAAATTAGCATATTAAGATTGGGCAACAAATGTTCAAGATTTTGAAACCTTAATATGAGAAGTAAAATAAAGTGCTCACAACATGTTGTTGTTACAATCATGTTGAGTTTGATCTTCATTATTATGTATATAAATATATTCATTTCAAATTTCATGGAATTTATCACATGTTTGATTAAATTATATTGAAGTTCAAAATATTATTTCATTTACAACATGTATTTACATAACAAATTAATTTAGGTGTATAGAAAGTTCATGGATTCAAGGTATGGTTTCCATAATGCACCCCATAAATGCATTAGTGCCTTTATAACATCTATTATGTGTGAAAATTGCAATGATGATTTAGTTGGTCCCATGCCTTGCATTAAAGGTGTTTTTCAAACATGTGCAAATTTGGCTAAATTTCCAATAAGCAGTGAAGACAATGACACAATTTAGAGTTTGATTTGGAAGTAGTGAGTTCCAATTTGTGTTTAACTATTATTTAAATGTAAATAGGAATTATTTGTATAATATGTCTTTAACATGTACATATATGTGTTTTTATGTAGTTTCAAATACATCAAATATGACAAAAAAATAGGAAAATCTACTATGAGGTTAGACTTCTTAGAAGATGTGCTCAATGTTCCCACATTCATGGAAAGTTTTTTTAAGTTGATTGGTCCTCATATAAAACATTTTCACTATGAAAAGTGGCAATCAAATTAGTTTAAAACATTGAATAACACATTCCCCCTAGGATCGATTGTGTCAGTGGTTGACTTTGCATGAAACTATTCATTTTCTTACGAAAAGGATATTCAGACACAATGCTATCATACTAAGCAGTTGACTACCATGGTGCATGTGTCTTATAGGAATGAAAATTTTGATTTATATGTAATTTATAGTTATTATATTTAACCATTGATCATAAAAGAATATCACTTCTACATTAGTGATTATAAAGACCATGACACACACTTTGTTCAACATTGTTTTAAGATATTTTTTTAAGATCTTGATAAGTGCCATGTAAATTTTTTAAAATACTATGTTTGATCATATGGTTGTGTATCATAGTTCGAATCTTTAATCCCTTCTTTTCATTTTGTAGATATGATCAATTTCTTAACAAGCCTCATGTGTGGATTTTTTTTTAATGTGATCATGGGAAGGGGGTACATGATGGTGTTGGTGCTTGCATCAAGAGTGATCTAAGGAAACAAATTATGAACTATTATGGATATTGGTTTAGTGATGCCCATATTTTAATTTAATGGTATAGGTTGCATTTTTCAAATAGTGCATCTTTAGATAGGAAAAATCCACCTCCACACAGGGTGATTTGGGAAATTACAGGTATGTTATATATTTAATGTATTCCATTCATTATTATGAAACACATGTTATTAAATTTAATTTTTTAATTGTTTGAATATTTGAACAATAATTAATCACACATCAGTGCATGGCTATCAAATAATACCCAATACTAGGTCAGTTTATTCTATGATGAGCACTAATAATCATAATTGGACACTAAAAACAAGAGTTTGTTCTTATTTTTGTTATGATTACATGGTATGAGGCTATGATAAATATAATATTCAAGCCCATGGTTATGTTAGACAATAGAATATGATACAACTAAATGTGAATGATTCCTATGTGGTAAATCAAGATGACAACCTTGAGTATGCTCCTTTGATATCATCAAATTTTAACCACATATCATGGTTAGTTGAAATAGGTAACTATACAAGCCTTGATATATATATGATTCTTTAATATAAAATGAATTTAATTATTTCTTGTTTAGATTATAATAAAAATTAATATATCATATAATATATTATTTATATTGTAGGAGATGTATCTACATTAATTGTTACTGAAAACTCAAAAAATGTTAGTTACTACTTGTTGTGGTGCATAAAACAAAGGAACAAGTTAAGAAAATATATGATAAGTCATGGAACCTTGTTTCCTATTGGGTCATTTGTGTTATAAGGGACATATTTGATAGAAGTGAAGGTTATTCCAAGTGGCATTCACTTTATGGATTATGAACAAGATAACGAAGTCTTGCATTATAGCCACCATGTTATTGTAATTGGCTTATATATTTCTAAAGTGAAAGAAACATGTGGCTAAACTAAGTTGAAACTGCATAAGGAAGATCATGAAAGGATCTTACATGTTATTAATGAATGAGCTAGACCAATCAGTCTTCTATAATTTTTCATAATTGATTTATTTTTCCTTTTTGTGATGTTAAGTATACAATCCATAATGATAATTGACTCTCAGTTTACAATCAACTAAAGATGACTACATTTTTAATAATCAATGAAACTCATAATATATAAATAATTTAATGTTGTTATTGATGTGTCTTTTTTTCACAAGTTATCTTTTTGCTTATATTTAAAAATATTAACTTAACAATGTTAGGAAATATTGAAGTTTAATAGAGGTTGAATTAAAGCCATTATTTTATTGATATGTCTAGATATAAATAGTATGATTAAACACTAATCATAAAAGTATCCATGACTTAGAAACGAAAACTAACTTCAATATGGCCTACCATCTTTACTCCACCTATTTTAAGAATTTTTGAATTCCCATGTTCTTCTATTCCTTGAAGGAATAGAGGGGTTAGTCTAGTATTCTTTTACAAGGTCTTTGACCAATTGACAAGACTAAATGTAAATCATGTATATATGAATCTCTGATACATTTGAATATTTCATCAAGTTAAATATGTAGCCTTTTGATTTATAAGAAAGGGTAGCTCTTATACCTTCTAATTTTATACAAGACATGAACAATTGAAAAGTATAATTCCTTCATTGATATCTATAAATATGGTGTATGCGGTCTCTAATGCACATCATAAACACAAAAATGAGATTGGTTGTAAATATTTGACTCAAAATTTCTAATGCAATTTAGCATCATGCAATTTTGTAAATTTATGCAAATATTATGGTTTCCTTGTGAGTTAATCCTATAGGATATTTGATCATGTGACCCATGTTTTATTTCTCAAGTACATATGACAAGAGTGGGTAGTAGTAAATTGGTGATTCACATAGGCTAGGAATCAAAGTGATAATGGCATTCAAAAATTGGGTATGCAATTCAACCAATATACATATGGAATACAATAGAAATACAATAGAGCATGAACCAAGTTAGAGCATGAATGTCATACAATTAAATTGTATATGCAGCCAATATAGATATGGAGTTAGTTTGCATTCATGTTTTTACCTTATTCATTTCGAGTTTGAATCCCTTGGGGCAATTATAGTGGTAAGAACCAATTTTAAAATCAAAGTTATTTTAAATGCCATAGAGACATTAGGATTATTAACAAAGTAATAATTATGTGTGTGAAAAAAGTGGGAAAGTCCACAAAGAATGAATAATTAATTAGGGGTTTGAATAAGAAAAATAGTTTTATTGATCTTGATTCATAATTTTAGGGCATGATCAACATGGCCTTGGAGAGGCCATGAAATTTTTTATTCACCTATGCATGTGTTGAAGGAGAAAATTTGGAATTGGCATGATCAATTAGAAAATTTGTCAAGTATGTCAATAACTTAATTACTCTTACATTTTTGATTGGATGTAAGTCAGAATTTGATTTTTTTTTATAAACTACTAGTTGCATGCAAACATGTAGCGAGTTTTCATTCACTGAACTCATAATTAAGTTTTGATAATTTTGAAGAAGAACTTGACTTGTATTGGACTGATTCTTACATGATGAAATGGGGGAAAAGGTGAATGACCATGGGCATGTTTTGGGCCTATGAATGATATGGAAAAAGGGTTTGGTTGTGGACTACATAGAGAGAGTGCACATTCTATTGAAGGTCTTGGAAATTTGGATTGGTGGTTAAAGGATTCAAATCTATGACTAATATCCAACCCATTTTATAGTAGGCAAGTTATTTTTATTAACACTTCCTATGAGTTATTTTTATTAAAATTAAATTATTTAAAATAGTTGTAGATGCATGGCTCAAGCCAAAATGTACTTGGTTCTTCTGAGATTACAAATTGATTAGAGAAATGGATTTATTTAGTTTTTATTTCTTGCATTTTGATATGAGAAAAAGATTGGTAGCATGTTTGTTTAGATTAAAATCTATAGTTATGCTCCTATAGGTGTAGTGGAGAGTTAGTCTTTTGATTTGGTTATGTATCTTTCATTCTACATGCAATAAAGTAAAAAGGAGAAAAATCAGATACATTCTAGTTTTATTATTGAAAAATGACATGCATTAAGACAAGAATAATGGTTTCAATTGGCATATATTCTTTCCCTTATTGGAATTATTAGATTATTTTATTTTATTCATGATTTGGATGAAGAGCAAGCTTACTCAAGAATGGGCTATTTTTTTTAGCTAAGTTAATTAGTATGTATGAAAAGAATTTGTATGCATTGATTGTGGGAATGATTGTATTATTAATTCTTCTCAATCCCTTCTCCATTTTTTGTGTTAATGGCATAACTAAAATGAGTAATCTAACATTTTCAAATTTCTATATTAGATGGTTAGGAGTATGCCTATAAATGTAACTATCCACAGACATACACTTGGTCATTCTTTATTGATTTATTACAAAAATATAAACCTGTAATATGTTAAAATGGAAATTGTTTCATATTTTTTATGTTGATTGCCTTTTTGGATAATGTATAATTTATTTATACTGCTATAATAAATTTCATTCCAATAAGATTTATTATATCTATGGATGCTTAGATCATTAAATATTCTACATTTAATTTATTAGAGTAATAAAATAAGATTACAAGTAGTTTGAACTTGAGGAAAGTTTACGAGGGATTTCAATTTTTGATGTGGGTCAAACACATGTCAAAATTGATGAACATATGCTAATATATCATATGTATGAACTCTATACATATCCTCATCAAGGTTGATGACATGTTTGATATTAAAGTGAAAGATGGAAATTATCATATTTTATTTAACTTTATTGTTTCGTAGAACTAAATTAGGCCCTAATCCCATGTCTTAATGGATATGTATGGCAGCCCATTTCATAGCTATTATCTTATAAACATTATTCCACTAGGTCTCTTCATTTTGCATAGTTTAGGAAACCCTGAGTTTGATTGTAACCCATAAATGATTTGTTCATTCTACCTATCAAATGTTGAATATTTTTGTAGGGTTTGTTATGTGGATTTGAAATTGTTGTTAATATCTTTAATGTTAATGACTAAATTAATCTTTATGTAAAAATATGCATTGATGATTATTTTTTAAAATTGTACATAATTGATAGCTCTGTATTCATAATATGTAAGAGTTTATAAGGCCATAAATGGATAACTCATGTGGTGATATTACCTTATAAACTTATTAGAATCTTTATATAATGTATATCATCTTAAGTAGGTTGGGTATCTATAAAATAATGGAAATTTTAAATAATTGAGTCTATCATGGAATTATAAAGAATGACACTTTCCTTGTATAATTACATAATTGGTTCTTTCCTGTTGTGAATTCTACATTGCATTGTAAGCATAACATTAACTAAAACAAATTAAATGGCTTGCTCTTCAAATGGATAAATGATCATAAAGTGATTTCATGTGTCACCCTATTATCTTATGTAATGAATATTGTTTCGATTTGACTAAATATGGAATATTTATTACATCAAGTTAAAAACTATGAAACATGTAAGTAAATGGAATCGGTTTCCACCTTTAGAAATTATGTCCAATTAAAGAACCATTTTGTGTTTTATATGATACAAATCCAACATTAAGTTAATATCAAATATATTTGACTAAACATACATTGATTTAATAAGAAGGTAATAATCCTCAATAGAACTATTAAGGAAACCTCAAAAAAATGATCATAAAAGGCCTTAACAAAGGGTTTTTCCTTCAGGTTTGCTTAATAAATGTAATAAAAAAGAATTGAATCTTAATTAATCTTGGATCCAAAGTAAATAATAATGAGGTAAATGAATGAAAAATTAAAGTTAATTATATTAGATGAATTATAAAATATGAAACAAACTAAATAACATATATTAAGAATAAAATGAGACATATTGATGATCTTATCTTAATGACAACTTGAAGTTGAATGAAAAACAAAACCTTAGAGGTTCTAACACAATTTATGTCATTTTTATTTTTGGGAAATCATGTTGTGAAATTAGTTAGCAATGAAAAGGTTATAATATTTTAAGGGTAGGGGTTCATGACCTCATGTAATCCATGTGAAATTAGATGACGTAATTCATCAATAGCCCTAATTAACTATATAAACATACTTAGATTCCACATATCAAAAATTGGTGGGAATAAACTATGAAATTTAAATAATAAAGTTGAACATGGTCATTTGTGTCAATTAAAATGGATGTAAGCACTAACCATATTCATCTAATATAAATATTATAGGTTTAGTTAAAATAAAGATGACATACATTGTTTGAAAACTATGGTTACAAATGCATTGAATTAAGTTACATCATTGAAGAACACAGACTGAACCAAATTATATGATAAGAAAATAAGATTAAATTGTATATCAAGCAATGCATATAAATAGAAAAATAATATTGCTAATGTCTTTATTCATGCTCATGTCTTTATTAAGACATTTATAATGATAAAAAATCACTCTATAGGGTGGAATAAATATATTACCAATATTTTAATAGAATCCTTTGTTTCTATTTTTTTTTTCCTTTTTATCAACAATGTCAAAATTATTTCGTGGGGGAAGAAGGGTAGAAATCTTTCACTCTCTTTTAGCAGTACTTTAAATAACTCCTCAGATAGGTTTATATTTCTTAACATGTTTGTCTCTAGTTTTTTAGTAGCACTTCTATGAAAATTTTTACTTTGTAGAGATGGGAGAGTTTTATGGATGTATACGAGTAAAATTTCAAATTTTTGTTTTCAAACTAAATTTGGAGAAATATTTTAGGAGTTCATGTTAAAGCCTCTCGTAGTGCATCTTTTATCCTCCTATCCTTTTTCATCACACATGTAGTTGATGTTCATGGATAGATGCCACATGGAGGACGGAAAGATCATTATTTGGGGGATGCCTAGGTGGATTAAGATTCAAGGTGATAATTATAAACATTAAATGCAAAATATAGTCAATAGTTAGAAGCTCCATGAGTTGTAGAGAGAATGAAAATAAGAATTGGAGGTAGAATGACAAGAAGACTCTTAACCCTCTACGAAACTTGAAAAAGGAAACACTCAATCCTTCTCAATAAAATATTTGAGATGAAAACCTCTGGAAACCTAGACGAGTTCAAAATGATAGTCATGGAAAGAATTAAATTTCCTAACGTGAGATGATGGTTAGAGAAGTTTTTCTATATCATATGGGAATTAAACAATATGGTGGGGGATATTTTTAAATTGGATATGCTCCTTATTAAATATCATGTAAAGTTAAATATGTGGCACTAGTCAAGAACATAAGTTAAATATTATAGAAAGTTAAAGTCATTCCCAACTATAGTAAAGAATTTCACTTGGATGAACATATTGCATTTAAATTATTTCAGGTATCTCGATCCAACATTTATCATTGTATTTGGGAAAATAATATTTATTGAATATATTATTCATGAACTTAATGTCACAAACTATTTAGAATAAAACATGCTACTTATCCTTAGGATAAGGGGGATAAAAGATTTAGCTTTGAATATTGAATAAGATATAGGTATTATTAGTGTACATTAACCAAATTCATGAGATTTTTATCATACCTTTGCATGATTCTTTCCATACTTGTAGAAAATCAATTTTTCCAACTATAGTAAGGATCTTATGAAAATTTTCACATGCCTCCCTATTTTATGGTTTTGGCTCTCTTTTATTTTCTGTATTATACACAACTTAGTAAGTTTCAATACTTATTGTAAAAAATATGCTTCTGAAGGACTAATAGTAGTAACAATTATAAAAATAACATACAAAGGTTAGTAATAAAATAATAAAATACATCAAAGTCATATATTCTTCAAGAGGATTTGGAAGCAAAACATGCCTTCCACATCTCTTCCATTCCTCTGTAGTAGGAATCCATATGTTTGTATTTTGCACTATAATATAAAGTTCCTGAAATTAAATCAATAAATCCAAACATTAGATGGTCTTTTCCATGGTAATATTTATGGAGGGTAGGATGATGGATATTTAATAGACACTAGAATCATTTTTGAGAGAATGGAAGAAGCCAAAATTAATTACCCAATAAGAATCTAAAGATAAGATTTTACATGAGCGATACTCAATATTTTAAATAAAATATACAATAAAACTCACTAAGTGGGAATTACTTGAGGTGAAGTGGATCATGAGTAGGTAGAAAATATGAGCACATAAATGAAATGGCTCAATTAGAGATCCATCCTAATAATGAATATTTATTGATATATGATGGGTTCATTAATTCCATGATTTTTTTGCACCAACATAAAGCATGTTATTAATTTTAATTAATCCAAAATCATAAGTATATAAGCAATCATATGTCATAGAGTGTTTGTCATATAAAATTATTAATTTGAATATAAAAGTGTAGATGTAACTATTCATGAAAACAAATATATACATGAATATAAAATTACAAATAAAAGACTACAAGCATCACATATGGTTAGTGTGATTCTTTGATCCCTCACTACCATTATGTTGTCGATCCTACATTTAAAAGACAACAATATCTTAATTAAAACTCCATAAATTATTATCTTGATAATTATTTAATGCTTTTATCTATACAAAAATTAAAATTAGTTTTTAATTAATCATCAAATAAATATCACAATATTGAACCTCTATACATGTCTCCTCCAAATCAAGATGCCTACAAGTACAACACACACTTTATGTCAAACCGTGCCAAGTAGATCAATGTGGACACACACACACACACACACACACACACACACACACACACACACACACACACACACACACGAGAATATCATATTAGTTCTTTATAACCAAGTAAAAATATATGTTAAATTTATTTGAATTCTTATATACCTCTAACGAGCTAGTATGAATGTCACCTTGAGGATGTACCTCATCTACTACCTCAATAGTAGGCTCAGCAGCATGCATAACATTAGCCTTAGTAATGTGTAGAATAGTATGATCAATAGCATGACCAACATAAACTTTCTCTCTCAGATCCCCCTCAACCTCATGTAAATTGAAGTCATGTCCAAGAGACCCTAATGACAAAACAGTCCCCTCATACATAAGTAATGCATTGTATCTTTGGGAGTGTTGAAAATATTGAGATTCTAACTAATTATGTGTTTCATGAATGAAAAATGGTCGTAACTCTGTCTCTATGTAGATTAAAACAAGAGGGAAATAGGTAGAAGGCTATATACATTACACATGTCAACATGTAGTCCTATTAGTTTTATAATATAATCTAGGAAATTTAAAACAAAAAATTAAAATCTACATGTAATTTAAAATTAACACAAATAATAATTTAAATTATACCATAAAATATTTATGAACATCAACACCACTTACATGCTTATCAATAATGTGCACAAGGGCACTTAAACTTTGTGCAGGAGCATAAAATGCTGATAATGGTCATGTATCTTGATCATGTGCACCACAAGTATCAGGTGGTATAATCCTCACAACATCAAATATTGAGTCTAATGTCTCAGATCTGCTCTCAAGATTGCAGATAACATCCTCCACATATCCAATAATAGAAGAAACAGGGATACCATGATTAGATCCTATGACCTTTTAAGCATGTAATAAATCATTGGAGAGAATACATGCAATCCCTACACATCTGACTTATATCACCAATACAATCAATGTCACTAGGTGATACTATATGTGTCCTCACATAAGCCTCCTTTGTTGATATGATGCTCATATCTAGTCATTGCAACAAAAAATCACCCATATGATCATGTGAAATTGCTTATGTGTGGCGAGTAATGTTTGCCACACTGTATATTACTTTCCCATACCTTACAGTAATCAAGGGTGTTGCTACATGGTCAAAAATAGGTAAAAAAACTTGATATCTATCTCCTACAAGTTCATGGGTGTTAGGAGTTGGATGTACTCCCTCATGTCAATAAGCATCTTGATCTTTCACTTTTCCATTCCCTTGTCCATAGTATGCAAGGATATCATATTAATTTACATTAAGGTTTAAATGAACCTCAGTGAATCATTGTTGTGCAAAATATAGAGGAATCTGGTCATTGTTTGGATATTGACCATGTGCAACAACAAACCTAGGGTATATCAAGCATGCCATAAAATCACACTTACATTTGGATACTGCATACCTTTGTACCCTAGATTGGCCATTGTAATCAGGTAAAAAAAACTTTTAATTATATTTTTTGATACAAGATTTCCCTACTTCTTTGAATCCCATTGTTCCCAAAATGTTTTCTTGTAATTTTTGCTTAAATTTATCAAAATTTTATGGATTGAAAGGGTTGTTTGTTTTTAGTGTTTCTTGAATCTTTTTCAAGTCTATTAAAAAAATTTCACAATAAATTATATACGATGTTTGAATGCCATGATCTCTCAATATTATTTCCAATTTCTCTATTCCCATATCAGTTCTTCTAAACAAATATCCCATTTATGTTATTTTGCATAAAAACAAAAATTTAATTAATTATAAGTTTTTGAAAAATAAAAATCTAAAACATTTACCTAAAAGTAATAATTAAATGTGGAATCAAAGAGGTCAACATAGTATATGGATACTTATAATGAAGAAAATTACACTTAAATCCATAAAACATTAAACACATGTACATGAGTTAAGAAAATATTATTTTACTGAGGGACTCTAAATCAAGGTCACATCCATTATTGATATTTGAGTATGGCCATACAATGAAATATGTACATATTCTCAAGATTGGAAGAAATACTAAATGGAAACAAAGAAATCAAATCATAAGCACAATGCACGACTTTCTTGGACATCAAATCATAATCACCATCTATAAGCAAGATGTAAAAATATTTCTAAACCTATATCTATGTAGCAAAATCTAGAAGCAGCTGAGGTAAAGAAACCAAGAAATATTGAACACATTTACAACATAGCTGAGTTTGTTGAGATGGTAAGTTTAGAGCTTATAACATGGACCTACCAAACTTGATTAGCAAAGATCTAAGGTATCATTACCTTCCATCACTATTATGAGATTAGTGTTTATACATGGGAATCATCATCTATTATTGATCATTTATATTTAGCAAAGATAAAGTAGGGAAGTAGGATTAGATCTCACAACATGAAATATTTAGGAGTGGTTCCTTCCTTCAAAAATATTATGTGGTGTAACACCACCTTAAGGATATTTTTATTCCTATTTATGAGAATACTGAAGATTTGATCTTATCGATTCAACATTCATCTCATGTAAATTTCTATTATTATTCTTTATATTAGATATTTGGTTTTGAACACCACACCAGATTAGAAATCCCAATAATTTTAATAATGTTAATTAAAGTTTGAGAATGGAAATGGTTTACTATAATTAATTAAAAAGATTGCCCAAATTCCATATGATTTTATTAGAGGATCATAATGTGCTAAAGTCACCATGCTGAGTGAAATGGGATGGAGAACGGTGGAGTGAAGAAATATGGAGGTAATTTTATGTATTCAAAATGTGGAGTCCAATAATGGGGAAGTGTTATATGTCCAGGTAAACAAATCAGCTTATTTGGTTATTATTTATTTGGCAATGCTGATGATTTTTTACCTCAATTCTTGATTGAGAGAACTCTTAATACCTAAAGAAATAGGATACTAACAACATCATTAGAGAGTTTCACCTAAAAAATCTTTTCAAAATTGGCAAAGTATTTAATGTATGTAATACCTTATAAATTAATATTATAAGGTTTTATAAATCCATTTCTTTTCAAGTTCCTATAACATTGAATTAAGTGTTGAGTTCAAGCATTTCCCTAATTGACTAGAAATCTAAGTCTAATGTAACTACATTGGCATAATACAAATAATTTTTTATTAAAAAAATAATTATTATAAAGGATAACTTATAAGGTATTAGATTATTCAAAAGCTTTACCAATATGAAAAGAGGGTGAGAAGTCAAAGTAGCAGATTACATTAAAAATTCCTATGTTGAGTTTGGTTGCATGACTCTTCTAAATAAATATACAACACATATAGATGGTGATCATGATGAATTCACTAAGATATACATATAACATTGATATGGTATTTTTCTTTGTACATGAACATTAACATGAGAGTTTTGATTTTTGCATTCTTAGTCTTCATCTAAAGAAACCTTAAGAAGCTTCATTACAGGGTTGTGGAGATAGAGAAATGTAGTTTGATGAAGATGTGCAAATATATTTTGTGATTATTAGATTTACAGAAAAGCCATTGTAATCCATACATGGAGGGGAACATTTGAGATGAGGATTTGTGAACTGTGAGTGTGATTAGTTTTTCTATTCTAGATATTATAGGTTGCATTTATTAAATTGTATTTCATGTTGAAAATTGTGATTAGTATTTTTTTGGATAATTGATGAAATAATTATTGTATATGATCCCAATTTATACATGTCCATGATCTCGCTCTCATAATAAATATCCAAATGTTTTATGTATCTATTTTTAAGAGCTAGTTATAATGTAAAGTAATTTGACAGAGACATAAGATATTAATTTATAAATAAATTAATTAATCTTAAAAACAAAATCAATTAAGCATGGGAGATTAAAAAAATTACATTTTTCATCAAAATGTAATTCTCAAGCCATAAGCAAGGGGAAAAATGTTATTTTACTCAGTTACGTTAGGTAGCAACCATAATGTTCATACATAATAAACCCTCAATGAAAAATAGATCCACAACTACCCAATGATGTACTAAAACATATAATTTTCAAACTAAAAAACAAATGACTATAATTTCTGACAAAATAAAGCTATGCACCAGAATATTTGAGCCTTGTAAGATATTAGAAGAAAAAAGAAGATTCATAGAATCTATCAATTATAAAAATAATTCTTCATCATGAAAATAATGAATTTATAGAAGTAAAATCAAATTTTTCATTGATAGCATGTTTAACCACCATATTTTTCTCATAAAACAAAATAGTATGGCTTTTCATTTGACAATAGCAAGTCTAAATTTTAAGAATCTAAGACCAAATTTAAGTGAATACAACTCTTTAAATAAAATTCAAATATTTTAGGATAGATGATAAACACAAATCAAATCATTCCATTCACTTTTTCATATGCCAACCAAAATACAACCTATAAAAATATTTGTTATAGAAAAAAATTGTAATATGGTCATTGCTTTCAATGTTTTTAAAAACTTGCCAGCATTACCTTCAAGATCCACATAAAAGTAATGGTAAAATAAAAACAAGCCCACAACTCTAAAATGAAGTAGAATCCATGATAATTTTGATGTAATAAAAATAAATATGTGAGAATATTTAAGCAAAGAAAGACAAATAGTGAGTCATTGTTTCTGTTAAAATGTCCATTTCCAACTAGAAATTCTTAATTTTTTGTGTTCCAGAACATAAATAGCTAAAATAGATTCTCAAATGAGGATGGAAAATGTTTTATATCATTAGAAGCAACTGTTCACTTATCTCCCCTCATTTCTCTGTACTTCATAAAGTCAATACATTGCCGTGTAAATTAAATTTAGCCCTGATGAACTAGCTTTCAGATTTACTTATTTTAAACTTGGTGAGAAACGCTACAAACTATGGAATATGTGTAGGGGAAAGTGAAATGTAAATGTTCAGGCTGACAACAAATACCATGTTGAGGACAAATTTATCATGTGTGTGTTTGAGGTGGGTTCTGAATGTTGTGATATAAGATTAGTCAGGTAGAATGTTTGCAGTGTGATTGTGAATAAAAAGGATTGGACACTAAAATCCTATACGAGTAGGTGTGAAGTATTATATAATACCATGCTCATCTAATCTATTTTTTTATTTAATGTTTTTATTTTTAACCTAGAAAATGAAGGAAGGATAAAACTATGAACAATAATCTCAAACTCCACAAGGTGCAAGAGCCATAGCCAAAGCGTAAGGCTAAAAAATCTCAAATTAAACATAGATAAGGTAGGGATAGGGTATTTTAAGCCAAAATGGGTACTCTAGAATAGGGTATGGGCATCCATTATGTAATAACTGAAAAAATATATAAGGAAGGAACAAAGGAATCATTTAAGAAGAACCCTAATTCAACCGTAATTCACATTGACCAAAGTTTTTGAATGACTTTTTTCACTCTTAAAATAATCTAGCTTTGAATTAACTTGCTTTAAACAAATTGGCTTTGAATGAACCCTATGTTCTTTGCATTAGTGGAGGAATGTGGATCCTTAAGCAGTGGGCAAGTGCTTTTTTACATGAGGTTTTTAACAAAGCCCCTTTGTTCGAACATGGTTCTAACAAAACACATTTTTTCAAACATTAGGTCAAATATATATGTGGTAGTTCAATCAAAGGTTTTTAATTCAAACCATATTCAAACAAAGGATCTTTATTTGAACCCCTCTTCACATTTCATGAGTTCCCTTGGCTTGGTCAGCAAGTGGGACTCACTTATGTAGATCGACCCAAGAGGTAAACATACGAGCCAAAATTTAAGCAAGACCTAGGTGTAGACCCATCAATTTTGAATCTAAAATTTTTAAGACAAATTATGAATTTGGTTTAAAAGACTTAAATTTTTCAAATGGAGAACATCCTAGGCCCAAATGGATAATATAATGATACCAATTTTAGACCAAAGGCACATGTGGGTTTGAATTTGATTTGAAACAAGGCAATATATTTAGAATAAAAATAAGTATCATAATAATTCCCCCTTAATCAAATGGTATGACAATGGTTTTGAACTCAAAATACCAAGGCAAATGTTTGGGATGAAATGGGTAGCATAGTGACACCCCGTTTTAAACAAGTGACAGAAATAAATGTTTTTGGATAAAAAGTCTAAGGCAAAAGTGTGACATCAAGGAGATAGAATAACACCTCGTAGGCTAAAGTGGTGTAAAAAAATGTGATGTTTATGACTCATTTTGACTTTTGACAAACAAGCAAATTTAGTGTCAAAGCAAACATGTAAATTAAATAAAATAGAAATAACACTAATGGCTCGTCCTATCCCTAAAAATGATATGGGTGTGCATAGTTTTTTCCAAAGTTTCCACCAATATACCAATGCTTGTTAGGAATTAAGTTTTAATACAAAAAATAAATAATAAGTGTAAGTAGAGTTTTCATACTCTCATTGTCTCTCAAGAATTAGTACATGACATAAATTTAGAGTGGGGAGCAATTGACAATTAGCAAGTGGCGTTGACTAAAAATATATAAGTTTTGAATGTACTAGATGGTCCCAAGTGTGGTCAACACAAAAGTGAAATCACATCAATTGGGTTCATACCTACTAACTTACTATGTAATGTCTATTCCTTTGCATAGTGACTCCATCCATATACTACTTAGCAAAGTTTGATATTTAGCAAGGCCTGACTTGGGTTTTTGTTAGGATTAGAGAGGCTAGTTGCTCAGCACCCTAGAAATCCTAATATCACATGCCCTAATTTATATACCCCATCATGGAGTGGGGTTGGTATGATGTTGGGAGATGAAACCAAAGGTTAATACATTCCTAAAGAACTTGTGAGGAGATGATGAACTCCTACCTACAAGCCAAATGTAAAAAATAAAAAAGTAAAAATGTAAAGACTTTAGAGATATTTTTGAATCACCCAATTCACTCAGAGCTTGGGGAGATCATAAACAATATTCTTTTCAACAAGACTAAACAAACAATGAAAATAAACCAAATATTTTTGGTCACTTGAGTTCCCTAAATGGGATGGGGGGAGAGCATACACGCTATAGTTTTTTTGGGCAAATATAAATAATCTAATATATGAAACTTGAAACTATCTAAAAAATGAACAAGAATTGCCCTTAAGAACTCTAACTAAAATATAGGTTCTTTTTAAAATCAGTAACTTGAAATATGTTTAAATTTTTTGGCCCCTTTGGTTTTTTTTGCACTTGTAAAATCTTGGAAATGCTAAAAGATAAATTGTTAAGTGAATTTTAAGCACCTAAACCAAATTTGAATGCATTTTAACCTTTGTTGTGAATTTTGATTTTGCAAAAGGAAAAAATGATTAAAAAGCACTTAAACTTCCTCCTTTCTTGGTTCAATTCTGTGAAAACAAGGTGAGTGGACTAATTTGTGCTTAAGCCAAGGTGAAAATATTGTAAGTTAGCTCAATAACACACAAATTTAAATCTCTAAAATGATTTGAAAATTACATAGTGATTGTGAAATATGAAATTATTTAGGCATTAAAAACTCAGAAAACTAGAATGTAACATAGACTTACTGATGTAGGAGCATCACTACATCTTTTGTAAATACTAGGCTACATTTCATGGTTTAGAGTCTTAGTAGGTTTTCATGATATTTAGGGGTTTTAATACAGTTTAGCATATTTTATAGTTGTTAAAATTTAAGTTATGATTAAAATCCTAAATCATGTTAGTGATAAACCTTTCTTGGTATGTTGGAGTAAAAAAGGTGGTTAGTTAGTAACAAAGCCTTTTGGCATAAATAGTGGTTTCTAGTGTTAAGGGAGTTAGGTCATTCAAGATAGGAGAAGATATTTGGGGTTGTATTCAAAAAATACAATATTGTTGAATCCCTAAGAAATAAAAGAAAATATTCTTGTTCTTAAAATCAAGTTGTAGACCCTGCTTTCATTCCTATTCTGAAATTCTTGAAACTGCATTATCTTGTGAAATGATGATAATGTGAATACATGGAAAGAAAGAATAGATAGAGTTTACTATTGTATTAAATCCAATGTGAATTTATTGTTAGTAGAATCTATAGAGGTACCCTCATTTCTGTGGAAGGAGGAAGTAACTTGTATATGAATCAAAATTTAAGTGGGATTATCAATGGAATGTTTGACGTTTGTTTCAAATTTATTTATATTGATTAATAAATGTACTTACAAAATTTCAAGAATGTATGGATAGATGTATTTCAACTATATGTTCTCAAATCCTGTAGTAGATCCAAAAAAAACTATGTTGTCTATGGAGAGAAGGTTGTAAGAATTCTACATATGTAAAGAAGGGTCTAAAAAAAGATTGTGTGAAGTGTAAGGAAGTTGTGGCCTATGTAGGAGATTAGATGCTTTGGGGAATGTGTGGGTAGGATCAAAATAGATAAAAGGTCTGAAAATGTGTTGAAAGCCTAAAATAGATAATTGGTAACCCTTGGATTACCCAGGCTGTAAGGTTCACAGTTAAGTGAATGAATAATTAAGGTATATGAGAATAATGTCATTATTATCTAGCACTTTTTGAATGTATATAAAATTCATAAACTCATTTAAGTAATATTAAAGTGTTTGGAGAACCTATCACTCTCAAGAACAATAGATTGTTATTATGTCCCCTTGTAGAAGCATATAGTCTGCTTAAATAGACATAAACTGCTAATATTTTATCAAAAAATGTATACTAGAGGAAATGTTAGAATTTTAAAGGTGAAATTGGTAAGCACAGACCTAAATTTATTTTCAAATTCATTAAAAATCCATTAAGGAGCCTGAAATCCTATATCAGCCTTGCTCGGGTCTGCGTATTGTAACTAATGTTCATAGTGAGGTAAAAAATGTTATTAAAGTTATTTTCAGAGGTGAAGCTATGAATATACATTGGTTAGTTGAGGTATATATTCATTAAATAGACCGTAAACATCATTCATAAAGCTATGAAAGTGCTTGAAATATTTTAAAAAGAATTATAAAGCTTTGTGGGTTGATGTATACAGAGTAGTGTCAGGAGTAAAGTGATGTAATGAGATAAAGTGATGTTATGTGAATTTTATGGTCTGAGTGAGTTGTACTAGAAGATCATAAGGATTATATATAAGGTATCAAGAAACACAAACTAGTCTATTGCACCCTAGAAACAAGAAAGGTACAATGAATCAATGACCAATTGTTTAAGAAGTAAAGCAAGAAATAGGACAAAGAGTGAGATAGAGAAAGATTGTTGTTTGAACCTCTGCATCAATTACAAAGATTGATTTCATAGTTCTAAAATTATTTCACAACTCATCTCGATTATTTCTCAATTTAACTCACTAATTTCACAACTGTGGAAAAACCTCTAAAAAACACAAAAATAGAGAATTGCAATTTCATAATTTTCTATTTATTTTGTGACTACTCTAATGATCTTGAAACCTAGAATGATAATTTTTCTACTAAAAAATATGATTTTGATGCTACAAATAACGATTTCACAATTCAAAATGATAACTTCACAAATTTTAAACAAGTTCACAATTAACCAAAAAATAAAGGAAAAGTCGTGTTCCTATAGAACAAATTCATAGTTTGCCTTGACGATTTCACAACTTTCTCTTCTGAATTCATAATTTCATGGAGTCGAGAAAAAATGAAGGCAATTTTGTGATTCTCCAAGATTATTTTTTTATTTTTCTCGATGATTTTGTAGTTTCACAAGAATGAATTCATAGTTCAACAATCAAAGGCAAAATTTAAAATATTTAGATAAATAATAATAATTCAAGGTCTAAAATGAATGATTCTTGGCTTCAAGGAGGTCCAAAGACTATCTCATTATGCATGTGGGATGCGTGGTCCCATCAGATGTGCCATTACGTGAGATAGGAATCTAAGAGGTGAGTTAGTCAAGTGTTAGTATGATAAAAACCAATAAAAACACACTAAATAATCTAACACCTCAAACTTGTAAACTCATGGAGCAATAGAACAATGGAAGTAACTAACAATGAAAGATAAAACAAGTATTATTTACCTTCCATGAGAACAATATTTGTATGTTATCCATGAAGGAGTGTGCTTAGTTATGTGCTTAAAGCATCTTTGACAATGGTGCTCCTTGCATCATTTCTCCTTATCGCCTTGTCAATGTTGGACTTAGCTTTAGTAAGATGTAGCAAACTATCAAAAGTTTTGCATTATAACATTATAGGAAAGCTTTGTCTCCCAACAATTAGATATTATAATATTACACAAGAAAGCTAACTTTAGAAGGACCTTCACACTTATATTTATATATTTTCAAACTAACTCTAACCCAAGTGTAGTTAGGTTAGATTTAACCACAGTTAGTTTTAGTCTATCCCCGATTGAATTAAACAGGTGATAATTAATTTCTAAATTTAAGGATTTAATGGAGATATATTCAATTCCTTGACATTGAGAATGATGACATCATCATGACCTCAATTTTATTGGATTTTTTTTTTTTTTAAAATTATTTTCACTAATTGCACATGGAAATTTTAGTCTAGCATTTAATTTAATTTGCTTAGTTAATTCATTCTACTTAGCATTTTTACATTTTACAAATTGTTTAAGTTCCCCGCTTAATGGGTCCAAAGATCAATTCATCAATTTGTTAGGTCACAACTTGATTGAAGATGAATCTATGAGAGGTTACTGTTGTGTACATAATAATACCCAAAATAGAGATGCCTCAATATGATTTTGGGTATTAATGTCTGATGTGTGGACAGTATTAGGACATTCAGTGATTCCTAAGCTTAATTTACACTGTTTAGTAGTAATTAATCTGAAGTCTAGCTGGAACACAATTGTGTCTAAAATGAAGTGTTTACAGCTTACTCCTTTACTAATTAGGCTATTCTCCCCTACCCTTATTTAGAGAAAGAATTAAACATTAATGTGGCTATTTAGATCTGCATAAACTATCTATATACTTGATCTTAAGAATTTTTCTTGGTTTGAAATTTTATTCATATATTTTTTTCCCTTCCAAATAGAGTCTCACTGTTTTAAATACATCTACACAATTCAACAATAACATTATGTAAATTTTTCTTGTATTACTCTTTGGATTTCACTCCTTTTATCCAATCTATTTATGAGTCTCATTTTATTGAAGGACTTAATTTATTTTTCACATAATATTACTTCAATTTAAGAATGTTCTATTTAATTTACTCTTTGGGTACTTGTTTTTTCATTTTGTGCATAAATAATATCATGCATTGGAAAGGTTGCTATCTTTATCTAAATAACTTGGTAGACAATTTTCTCCATAGTATTTCATCTTGCATAATCTATGGTGTTTCCATTACGGGCCCCCTAACCAGTAGGAAATAGAGTATAGCTATATTTTTAAAAAACACATCACAAATGACTAAGGCACGTTTTCTACTAAGGCCAACAATTCAGAATTTCTTGAAACAACGTTATTCTATATTACAGAACTAAACCCCTACTTAAAATTACTGAAATGATGACAACTACTATCAGTGGCTTGTTGTGTATGGAAAGCCACAACAAGCTCCCACGCTTGATATTTTAACTCGTTGTTTTTCCAATAGAGTTACTAACAAGTTTTACAAAGTTCAATTGGACATGCTCTTTTTTGAGGCCTGCCTTCATTTCCAAACAACTCCTATTGACATATCTTCCTCAAATTTGGATCTTGATGCACAATGGATGGAAAGAATAAACGCTTACTTGAAATAACACAAATAAATAAGAAAGCAAGAAATCATATTGATGTTCATGAATCACCAAAATAAGTAAATGATATTGAAAAGTAAAGTCAACAATGCTATAAAAATAGGAAGTACCTAAAGTGTCTCTAATTACAGAAAGCAATAAAATAAATAAAGTAAAATGGAGTTCGCCCCTGCTCGCTTCCCGCGGCCGCCCCTCCGCCCCCCCCATGTAAACTCTATAACTCCAATACACTTTCAAGAGTAAATGGAAAGAGCAAGATAAGTGCAGTTCACATAAGATACAATAAAATTAAATAGGCAATAGTTCATAAGAGAGGAGCAGATGATTAAGGACTGAAAGACTGAAAGAAGAATAAACCCTCAGTCCTCTTTAGCATCAACGGAAGATCATGTAGAGTAATCATTGATAAACTATTATGTAGACACTAACGATGCGTCCGATGATATCATCTGGACAATGTTCTAAGATGAGAGTGGCTTGTATAAGTGTAGGCCACATTAAATCAATGACGCCTTATATAACTTAAAATCTGTCTCTATGGAAGTTACAAAGTACAGGTGCCATCTAGATGTAAAAGTTACAAAAAATATTAGATGAAAAAATTTACTAGAGAAGATTTTTTCTAAGGATAAAAATACTAGAAGAATAACTACTAAAGACAGACATATGATTTATAATACAAGCACACAAGCTTTTATTGCACACACCATTTACAAAGTAGAATGCATTTATCCTTGACATTGTCGTATTGGTATTCATCTGGCATTCAATGCAGAGCTATTGAAGGTTTATAATAGAGTATTACACTTCGTGCAGGTTAGATCGATTTCACTCAAACAAAGTGCACCTCAATATGGAAATACACAGCACTTTTTATTTTTAAAAATAAAAGAAAATATTTAATTCTAGGATGGTGATAGGACTGCATTCAAAAAACTTTAACACTAATCTTTGGCACTATAATTTAAAAAATGGTAACCATGAAAATAGAAATAAAGAAAAAGCAAAGCAGAGGATACCAACATTGAAGCATCTTATAGGGAAAGATAGAAGGATAGCAATGATACGTGTTGCAGTCACCTAAAAGATCTCATTTGGAAGTCTTGTATCTGTGGGTAGTAATGTATCATTGTATAGGTGTAAACTATGAGATAGATTTAATGTATCTAAATCAGAATTAGAAACCGACAATGAGAAGATACAAATTGTCTGTTACAATAGAAAAAGATAGTTTTTTAAACAATAGTTGAAGCTTAAACGATTGCTTGCTTTAAGTAACTCATTCAATATAAATTATCATTTCATTTAGTATTGATCATTCTATACCAAGAACTTGGTAAATATGGTTTATGCAATGCAGCCATTCCTAAATCCGTCCTGAACAATGTAAGCTAAGTCATCACCATAGAGTCCATTCGAGTCCAAGCCACATGGCATCCATTCATACCACTTGACATTCTCCTAAAAAGATTCCTTCCACATGCATTACTAGCAAGCTCCTATCTACCACAATTGCACTGTCATGTCGGATGGACTTACAGAGTTTGGAATCTTCACCGACAAGTATACTTTTTTCATCAGTCAGGGCATGCCTCTTTGTAAAAGTCAATCCCCTTCTCAGTATGCCCATCATATCGAAACACCGCATCTATTTTTACAGCGCATCCTAGTCTTTGCCTCTACCACTGTGCAATGCCAAATGCCCCCTTGTCTCCCCCAATAATGTTGTCTTCTTCTTCGTTCTCTGGCTTGATGTCATTGTAATGTCGGTCGAAATGATGATGATCATCTCTACATTCCTCAATCCTCTACACTTCTCACCCTCCTTGTAAATGCACACAAAAAATGCATTCCTTAATCCTCTACACTTCGCATTTATTTTAATGGTAACCAGAACATCGTCTAAATGCACCTTACCCAACATCATCTTGGTGGACCTGGGCAAATCCTGTACATGACTTCTCAGCCTCCTTGTAATTGCACACAAATCCTGAGACAAATCAGTCAATGACTCATGTGACATACTTTCTACCTTCGACTCCGAAACACTGAGAAACCTGTCATCTTTGACACGCTATGCAATGATGTAGATATTCATTGCCCCTGCAACCTTTCAAACACATGGCCCCACTATCAGCAGTATACATTTGAAACAATTATAGGATGAAAAATATAATCAAAGAAATACGAGTTTCTTTAGCAAAATAGTCTTATCATTTAACATCAGCAAATAAATAACAAATAAAGTATTTTTATTTTTTATTTTTAATAAAATATAGATAATAAAAATAATGTCAAAATTTTATAACGTTGATAAAATAATTTATAAGTATTGTCTACACTTTTTTTTTATTGAACTTCAGTTAATAGGTAGTAAAATAAAATATTTTATTTAACTACCTATTAACTGAAGTTCAATAAAAAAAAATATTTTATTTTTTATTATTAAAAAAATATATATAACAAAATTAATGTTGAAATTTAATAATATTATTTTTAATAATATAATAAAATTAATGTTAAAACTAATAATGATATATATAATTATTAATCCCTTCTTTTTTAAAATTATTTATACTTGACTTTGTTTGTAAATTTATAATATCAATTTATTTTAATAGTTTAAATTTAAAAAATTTAAGTTAATATTTTTAATTTTAATTTGTTTAATAATAATTCTTTTAAAAGAATCACATCAAAACTAAATTAAAATAGAATAATTATTTTAATTTATGAAGGAAGCCCTGAAATGCGTCTCATATGAGAGAGACAAAAAGCATATTCCATTTGCATTATTCTGATGTTGACACCACAGCGGTTGAGATTGGGGCCACTGCAGGCCGTGGAGGCGTTGCGGAGGTCGACCATCTTCCATATTTCATACATGGCGATGTACCTGTTAGCGGTGAATGCCGTGCGATCGATCGCGCAGGAGGAATTGCTGCCGCGCGACAGTTGATGGACGGTATTAAATTAAGTTGGATTGTAATAAACAGGAGAATAGGGCATGTACGAAATCAATCTACTGTGTTGTATTTATGGAATTGTTCCATCCGTACTAAGATCCATAAAGCAGATATGTTGGTTTAGATAACATGGTGCTCATGTACTGACTTCTAGAGATTCCTCTACCTGAAGCTTCATTAGTTTTTTTCCGATTTGCTTTGTAAACATTATATGAACTTGAAAGACCAGAACGGTATTTCTTCGATATGTAAATTCTACTTTTTGGTAGGTTGGCATGCTGATTTTTCTGCTTTTTTGTTGTCTTTGTTGTCCCTCTCTGGGCAGATGGCTTTATAGCGACCGCATGTTCCAGCTGGACTCCTTTGGCTCTTCGGAGGCCCTCTGCTTCTGACGAGAACTCTTTAATGCAGATATCACCTTGCAAGTTTGTGCAGTGTATGCTTGAGATGAAGTGTAGATTTTCAGAGAGTGATCATAAGAATCTCCAGATTATTGAACTTGGCATACGGTTTAGAGACATGATGGGAGATGATGTTAATGGGAAGAACAATTTGCCTATACTGCAAAGTGCTCTAGGTTGGAGGAGAAGTAGGAACCGCAATCAGATTTTTTAATTGCATAGGAAGCACTTCACAAACAGAGAAGATTAAGGAAAACTGATATACGGAGTGACGATTATGCAAACACTCTCTTGATTATAAGTAGGGTTGTTGCTTATGTTTCATTCTGTTATTTAATTTTCAGAGACTCATGCCACCATAGGACCGTGATCCTCAAGAATGACCGTTGTCGATATAAAAACGCCGAAATCGTGTGAAGAGTGCAAATCATACTTCAGTATTAGTATTTGAATTAGTTTTGGGAGAATTAAATTATTATAGTTGACTTTTCAAATATGGTTACCACCAAATATAACTAATATGTAGATGTGGTTAGGCAAGTTTTATGGTTGGCTTTTTATTTTCAATAATTGATAGGTTGCTTACAAACAAGTAAAAGATGGGTCAAATATAATTGCAACGAGTAAAAAATCTTTTCATGTTTGCAATTTTCATTGCACACGGAATACTGTGTTGTTTTAAAATGCAACCAACAAGTGTCTTTTAAGAGAGGTTCTCACTTTTATTTGGTTTGGCACTTTTGTTATCGAGAGGAAGCCAATTTTTTGCAGATGTTTTCTGATGTTTTGTGAAAAAATTGTAGGATGGGAGTAAGGAGCCATGACTGTTACTTAACACTTATTTCAGAGAAATTATACCTACATGTACATGACTTAGTTAATTTTAAAATTGAAACATCAATGTAATAACGGTGTTAATAATACATGTCGATTATATCAAAGTAAGGTGACGACTATCAATTTATACACTTTTATTTTTAAAATATTCATTTTATCAAAATAGAAATTAACATCTTTTTCAGTATAATTTGTAGCATTAAGGCAAATGTTAATTTTAGCCTTCATCACATACAATGTCAAAAAAAGAAAAAGCTTCATTCGATCTTAAAATCCACTTTATGAATTGAATTTTTAAAATTAAAAAATACTAACTATAACCTTTTTTCCAAATTTTTTAATGCACTAATATCACTTTAACAAATGATATATTGCAATGTAATATTATAAAATCTGACTTTTAAGTCAAAAGTTTGTTGTCCAAACAAACTTATACTAAAAATACACCAAAACATGATTCCCGTATAAACATAGATCACCGTAGAAGTACATTGTCATCATTTCATATGTATCTTACATTTTCATCTACCACGTTGCAAGACTCCCTTGCGTGTTGGTCTTCTAAATGTCCTACCCGCATGACCTACATTTGTACCCAATTGATTAAATTCTTAGTGGTGTTGGTCATGGAAAATATGCGTTTTCATACTGAACTTCATGTAGACCTTTAAAATTAAGAGCTGTGAGAAGCTAACAAGGTCATGATTTGCTACATGAACTTTGTAATCTAAGAGATCAATACAAATACATTTAGATCTTATGAGGAATTTAAATTCATGATGTGGTAAAAGTAAAATGCCCATTCAAATATGTTGCCACCTTGCTTTGATATAATCGACATGTAACATTTAACACCGTTGTTACATTGATGCTTCAATTTAAAAATTAACTAAGTCATGTACATGTAGGAATAATTTCTTTGGAATAAGTGTTATCCATATAGCACCGCAGAGAAAGATGATTATCTTCTAAACGGTAGCGTGTTTGTTGATATATATATATATATATCCGTTGTTACATTGATGTTTCAATTTAAAAGTTAACTAAGTCATGTACATGTAGGAATAATTTCTTTGGAATAAGTGTTATCCATATAGCACCGCAGAGAAAGATAATTATCTTTTAAACGGTAGCGTGTTTTTTATATATATCCGTTGTTACATTGATGTTTCAATTTAAAAATTAACTAAGTCAAGTACATGTAGGTATAATTTCTTTGGAATAAGTGTTATCCATATAGCACTGCAGAGAAAGATGATTATCTTCTAAACGGTAGCGTGTTCGTCGAGATATATATATACACTTAGGGTGATTGATGCGGTGTTGTTCATAACATCATCAAAACTCGACAACACACACACACACACACACACACACACACACACACACACACAATTAGGGTGATTGATGCGGTGTTGTTCATAACATCATCAAAACTCGACAACACACACACACACACACACATATAATTAGGGTGATTGATGTGGTGTTGTTCATAACACCATCAAAACTCGACAACACACACACACACACACACATAATTAGGATGATTGATGCGGTGTTGTTCATAACATCATCAAAACTCGACAACACCATCAATCGTATGTTACCGTATAATCCTCTATGTTTTACAATCGCTTACAATTAGTGATCATGACACTTACACTGTTAAGCTACGTCCATTTCGATTAGCAAGTATATTCATAACATTAACAAGGCAATAAAAAATATAAAATCTAACATAAAATATCATATAAAATTTGAGTAATGAGATTTCACCTTGATCAATTAAATTCATAAAGATCAGGGTATGTTAGGGATGTTATATGTTATAATTGTTTGTTTTATTTAATCATTTCATTTCAATTTTCCAATTAAACATATATAAATAGATAATATAATATATTCAAAATATATAATATATCGTATTAATACTTATCAAATATAATCTAAAAATATATATACAATTCGACTTTTTTTACACTTTCAGAATAATTACTTGTTAGTCGGAGGCTTATATAATAAAGCAAAGCCCCAAAATTCATCTCATAAAAAACAAAATAAAAAAATATTTTGTTTTTACCAGTATTTAACAAGGCTTTAAAAAAACCATCAAAAACAAAAAAAAACAAAAAAAAAAAAAAAAAAAAAACAAACAAAAAAAACTTAGACTTTCTTTATCGACTCCATTGTGATTCAGATGGTCCAAAACCCACGCAAAGGCAAAGGCAGGATAACTGCCAAAATCCTACACACTGTTATATAAGTTTTTAAAAAATTAAAATTAAACTCTTATTTAAATGTTAAAAATACACTAAAGCAAGAGTTCAATCTTATGGAAATAGGACATCTCACCATCAGATTATGCTAAAAATCTACACCTTCAATAACATCAAAAAAACACGAGGAAAATAAATCTAATACGGTGATAAAAATTTTCAGTATAAAACCATAGGGAAAATAAATCTAATATGGTGATAGAACTTTACGGTATAAAAATCCTAAAATATATTTTATCATCGAAGACATATGAAAGTAGAAAATAAGAGAAAAAAAAATAAAAAAATAAAAAAAATTAAGCACAATAATTAAAAACCAGCATCTTATTGCAAATAATATTCTTGAGTCTCTGTGGGATGATGAGTTGTACAAAGGCTAAAATCCTTAGCGTTATGCTATCTCAGAGATGAAGACGGCAAGAATCAACACAGCAAGAAAGTGCCACATAAAACAGTTTCCATGTGGATTGAATGTGCAGCTGCATTTTCAACAATAAACCTTAGTTTTTTCTGCACCTGTTCGTCGCTTGGTATGATCTCATGATTAACTTGATCGAGCAAAAATATGTCTCAAAAGAAGGGAAATTCACAGGTAAATACACTTAAACCAAATAAGTCGATTAAACAAGTGGTATTTTTTTTGCTGAATAAGTGTCTGAACTTTGTCGGTTGCATGTGTTCACGATCGATCAAACATGGTCTATAATCTCCTGGCATGTCTAATTACCTTTAGCATTGGGTTACAAGCAAGTAATATGTTGTAAAGTGTCTATAAGAAAATCATGATTAGGAAAATTAGATTGCAAATTTGAGTTCTCCGAGTCGGATTAAATTGGAATGACTATAATAGACCAAATATTCATGTGCTTTTAATATTAAGGTGACTAACATTTATTATTATTATTATTATTATTATTATTATTATTATTATTATTATATCAAAATTTGATTTTATTTTGAATTTTATGGCTTATTGGGATGTTATTATTATTCTTTGTCTTTTTTTTTTCTCACTGCATATGAAAGATTTGAGTTTAGTCAACATTTGAGTATTTATGCGAATATGTCATTTCGTCAAGTCTCACCTTCATCGTCTAGATTACAATGTAAGGAAAATCATGAAATGAAAGAGTGTAAAATTGATATTGATATTTGTATTTTATATTTATTAAAAAATAAATAAATAATATTTTGTAGAAAAAATTAAAAATTAAAATATTTTATTATTGATATGCTACACATTTCCAATTCTAAATGTAGTCAAACACCTAATTATTAATTGTATAGATTCATCCAATATTTATATTTAAAATGTTTCATTGATTGAGATTTAGTTTTTGCCAAGGCATGTGGTCCTATTTTTAAGAGCCAAGAGTCAAAAGGGAAGGCATGTTAGTGGGGGCATGTCATATAGACATGAGTCAACATACACAAAGTTGACAAAATTGGCAAAATTTAATACAATTTATATGGTTCAGATATAAACTTGGGACATAATCTCATACGTTTGGCATTATTTTTCATAGATTTGGGATAAATTTTTTTATATTTGTGATACATTTTATCTACAATTTAAAGACCAAATCTTACATTTTGACAGATACTTTAGCTTGAGATATATTAGAGGTGTGTATCCCATGAAAATACACCAAATTACATATACATATTTAGATTATGAAAATATTCATGCACCAACTTTACCAAGATGCACCGATTGAACTTTAATCTACTAAAACAATTGGCTCCCTTGAGTAGTGCAATCAAGATTCAACACACTTGATGGCCTTGGCACTACTTAAATTTTTATAAGTTAGTATGGCTACACCATTCGACTTGGGCGAGATTGGCTAGGTTGACTAGATTATGTTTACACATGAGTTATATGATTGATATTTAATGATCACGATGGCCTAAGCACAACTCATCCTTACACAAGATTGGGGTATGATCACCCTCCAATTCTCCTATTCACATCTTCAAGGTTCAGTTGTGAATCTCTCTTCAATGTTTCAGTTAGGAAGCATCATTACCAAAAAAAAATATCAAATTTCAATATACAATATTAAATTATAGGTTAAATTTCAAAATCATAGGGTAGGACATTTAGTATAATAAAAAAAATATATACAATATTAAATTATAAATTAAATTTCAATAATAAAATATTAAAATTTCTAATATAATAAAATAATTATATAATATAATATATAATTATATTATATTTAAATATATATTATAATTTAATATTAAAATATTAACATATCTAATATAATTAAAAAAAGCTTATAAAAAGATATATATAAAACTACAAAAATTTAATATAGAATTAACTAATTATATATTAAAACTTTTATTAACCTTTTCAATTACACTTAATTCAATTACACTTAATTGGGGTAACAAACATAACTCAAGGATGTTTATTTATTTAAAGAGAATAATATTGGGATGGCACAATGAACGGTTGTTGATGATTTCTCTCTCGACATTCTCATCTATTTGAAAAAGAAATAAATCATAACAATAAATTGATCTGAGGTGAGAAAATAGGAAAAATAGTGAAAATCACAAGGAGGGGAGACACACCTTTTCACTGATGGGTGGAGTCACCATCAATCGACAATTCTCTTTTCTCAATTGTTGTGCAAATAAGTTGTTGTGAACGATGACTTAGATAAACACACTTTGGACATAAATTTATTGTTAGAAAATAGTGTCAAGAAAGATGTTTCGAGTCTCCAAACCTTCCACGTACTTACATTACTATACATTTACCGCATGATTTTTTACACAACTTCTTCATTTGGATAAGATAAATGCATGTATTTGGACCAATTTTAATTTTTAGGGTCAAATGTTCACATAAAAGATTCATATGGGTGGATTGGAAATATTGAATTGAAATAAAATAGTTTTAGTTATGTTTATAAGATCCAATGATAATTGTGGTAACCTTAAAAGTTGGTAAATTTTTTAGCAATGCAATATAATAATAATAATAATAATAATAATAATAATAATAATAATAATAATAATAATAATAATAATAATAATAATAATAATAATAATAATAATAAACGATGAGATTTAAACATGAGAAATAGTTTAATATTCAATAATGGACTCTTGGTAACGTGATATTTTAGATTAGTTTCTTTTATTATCGTTTCTATTGACATAATATTTCATGTGAAATCATACACTATAAAGTTGTTCATAGTTCACATAATGGTACCATCTTTCAGTAACAAAGACTCTACGTTTAACGTACACCGTATCAAATGAGCTCACATATTGAATCCCTCTATTTATTTATCGCACTGCTTAAAAGAAAAGATCCTCACTTGATGATCGGTCCCAAGTAAAAGGAAATGTAGTGGGTTAAATTTTAGTTAAAAAAAAAATATATCACAGAGAAGAAAATAAAACACTTGACAAACACAATATAATGTAATAATTTCCATGATGTAAAAATTCTTAAATTAATCCCTGCATGATTGAATTTCAAATTAATTAATATTATTTAGATTTTGTACTATGAATAATTTCTTGTACATTAATAATAAAATATTGTTGACATAATAAACGATAAAAATAATTTATCACAAAATAATACATAAAAAAATATTTATCTCGTAAATTAAAAAAATCACTAAATATAAATTAAAAAACAAAATTACAATTCTTCCAACTTTTTTTATGCACGTTAAAAACAACTGCTATTGTGACCGGTAGGCATTTCTATGAAAGGCCAACCCCAAAATTCATCTCACATAAAACAAAAATTGATAAATGCACAGTTTTCAACGGCGGTATTCATTTCCTTAAATTCCTCTCGTCGTTTTAAAGATTCCAATTAAATGCTCAGCGGTTTTGCCAGTGGTTTTCCATATCATGTATTCTGTCGGTGTCAATACGGTAAAAAGGACCTTTTTGTATTAATGTTTGTTAAGGTTATGATAGTCTTGACAGGATTAACCTTGTAATTAATAGGCAACGCAGGGCAGGGAAAATGGTAGATCTGATCAACCTCCACCAACAGCGGCTCCACAACATCATGCCTTATCAATTCAAACCTCGGATTACCGAAATGATTCATCACATTTTCCTTCCTTACAGTAAAGTAAAATTATCAACAACAATGACACTGACACCTCTCTCCATGAGCCTGTCAACCAGGTCGCTGCCTACAAACCCAACGTCGTCGGTCACAACCAGCCGCAGAGACTTCCGCTTCAGTGCCAGATGCACTTTCGCCCCTGAGTTGACTGTGGAAACTGAATGATGATCAAAGTTACCAACCGTAGCAATAGGATTTTCATATATAATCCGGTGGTGCGATTCGTTAGCCATAAATTTGGTCTTCTCGGCACCATTAGAGGCCAAAAAATCCAAGCTGAAGAACAAAAAATGAGGACACTAAGGCAATTCCAATTAAAATAAATACAAGCCGCTGTTCTTTTAACGGGTAATCTACCGGCTTGGTAATCGACCAGAATTTTTGCGGTTTAGACGAGTACACATTGCTGCTAGCCTGCGCTTCGTGGCCCCTATACACCAATCCGAAAGCCATTTTGCTTCACAATTTTTCATTCTTTGATGTCTTTCCTAAATTCATAGAGCGTTCCTCTCTCACTTAAATAGCCAAATCCACCCACCTCAAGCAATTCAAAAGAATCGTCAAAACAAAGGAAGTTTAACGAAATAGATTTTTTTTTAAATTAAGATTTGTTGAATATAACATTGAAAATGCATGCTTAAGTATAAATTTCCAGCGAAACATCTGCCGAGTCGGATCTTCTTCGGTGTTTCTGTCCTTAGCCGCCAAGAGACGAAAGATATACCCTGTTGCAGAGATGTGAAGCTTGTACATGCCAAAACCGCGATAGAAAATGTAAACTAACTAGAGCCCTGGAAAAGGTAAACTAACTGGGTTGGAGACCTGATGTTTGCATTTGCTAAAAGAGTACCAATGCTTTATGAGGAAAGCCTTGCCCTACCCTGCAGAAGCTGAAATGCATTATCCCTGTATCTTTTGCATGCATATTGCCACGTTTTGTTTTTTTTTTCAAATTGCCACATGATTGTAACAGGGTTTATCTACTAGCAATTGCCCCGAAGGTGCAAAGAAAGCCGGAGGAATAAACAGATGTCTACATGTTCATCCAATAGAAATATGTTTGGTTTGCAGCAGGTCGCTTGTTCGAATCACGGGAGAAGCATTTTAAGCCCCGATCCTGTGGTTCAATTAATGCTTTTTTATGCTTCGCTACTTCAAAAATACCAGTTTTGCAACACAGAGGATCATCTGCCTTTCATGGCCACCAGAGGGGTTAGTAGTAAGAATAATACTAATAATAATCATTTTGTTAGTATGTTTGAATGTTTTGAGGAGGCCCGCAGGTTTAGGGGCTTAACGTCGCTTAATATTTATCTCTATAGTGGCCTTCCCTTGCAAAGCATCCATAAAGAGGCAAAATCCTTCATTTATGATGGGCAATTTACTAAAACAACAACAACATGGTCGATGAAACTCCTAAATGCTGACCGTGTCTTGCGCTACCAAACCGCTCTGCACCACCACTTCCTCTAAACCGTCATCATTTAAAACTACATTGTTTACAATGGAATATGTTGTTTTGTCTCTTTGTGAGACGAATCTACAAGGCCTTGCCCACTCTATAAACCTCCAGCTTAATACTAGCAATTGCCTCGAAGGTGCAACGAAAGCCAGAGGAATGGTATATTTTTGTTTTGTGATTGTATCTGATATGTATTAATATATAATATATAAAATATATATAAATATTATCTTATATAATATATAAATAGTATGAATGGTAATAACCCTAGAACTGTTGAGTTGTTCACAAAACGTCTGTTGACTATTTTTCACTTGACCCAACACCAACTTCGCCATTGCAAGTTGGCTAATCAAAAACACTACAAAGAGAAATTTTATTAAGTATTTACATTCTAGAATAAATAAACATTCAAATTATGTAAATCTATGTAACAAGAATTAATAGTCATAACAATTACCAAAATTTTTATTCCAAACTAAGATTAAGAACAAATATGTAGCCACGATCATTGTACAAAACGAATCATGAAAATGATTGTACATTAAGTTATTACTAAAAGTTGCACGAAAAGTGCAAGTTACGTTGGAAGGAATGAGTGTTTTCTTTTCATTTATGAATAATATGGATATTTGTTTAATTAATGTTAGTTTGTCTTAATAGATTAAGGGAATTGGGGTTACATATGTTGAGCATAGGATTAGGTTCCTTGAAATTGAATTTCCAATCACAATAATTATTTGTGATAGGGTCTCCCAGACTCCCAATTTGGTTAGAAAATGTAAAGCTGAGATGGATGAGATGAATGATGTCCAAATCATGTTTCATGGTCTCTTAAGTGTTATCCATGTTGTTGGTGTGGATGTACATCAAAAAATAATTGAAAGGGAATTTCAAGATATGGATACCACACTCTACATAGTGCCACATCTAATGTGTCCATTCTAACTGAAACTCGTAATAAAAATTTAGTAATTACATAAGAGAACATAGATTGTAATATCCTTTTACTTCCCCACGTGGATCCTTCTAATTCAAAAAAGAAACCTCTCATTTTTTATAATCCATCATTCCCATTTATAAAAATTGTGAGAACACATTTAGGCCTTGAATTCGATCACTTAAAAGATGAAGATAATTTTGAATTAGTTTGGTTAGAAAGAATGTACCTTTTTTTCGGTCGGTTATATATTTCTATATTCTTTTTTGATATATGAGCTCAAACAAAAATAAAATTTATCCACTCATGCCACTACACTCCTTGACTATCACTGTAAGTTGCGCCTCCCAGTGTAATAAACTAAATAATTAAAACAAATATTTTAGTGACATCATTTTTTAAAAAAACTCAATTTAAAAATTTTATTTATAATAATTAATATATCAAATTTATGTTTATAATTCTGATGTATCCTAACTAAAGACTAATGGAAGATTGATTAGATCATTAAACAAAGACCAAACATGATTGTAGATCCTCGCAAAATAACCCAAAACAACCAATTGGAAGGATGAAAGAGACCAATCATGACTTATAAAAATGATAATAAATGTTTGTCGTCTATCGCCACTTTTGAAGATTTTAGTCCTTCCATTTAATTCCCAAATAAAGCCTCCAAAACCAATCATAAATTATACTAACCAACTAAATGTGGGTCTCCCTCTACCCTTCCCATCAATTCATAATAACGTAAAATCAAATATGTGCCAGCCAACGTATAATGAAAAGCATGATCAAATAATTTTTAAACGTAGGAAACATACGTGATACAACTCGCACTCCCAAAAAGAAACATGACCACAATACATATAAATTATATATATGACCTATTCAACAAGGAGGTAAATGCATATTTTTAGTCTGTTGAAAGCAGAAAGGGGCTTTCTGAGTCCATTGAAATCCTTGACTGAAACGGGATGTAGTTTGCTTGAGTTGAAATATCTAAGATAAAAAGAACAATGGCGATGTTCCTCTTGGGCTGAGTTAAAGAAAAGAATAGAATAGAATTTGATATGGAAAAAATGTTAATGCTATTGGATACAATGCCATACTATGAGCACCGATTAATGTCTCTATTTCTTGATGTCAAAACCAACAACAACGACAAACTGATGGATCTCGTTACCTTTTTTATTACTGTACTCCCATCCAATTTCTCATATCTTCCTCCACAATACAACAAAAACAAGGTGTGGTGATGGTGTTAAGACTAAGTTTCCTATTGCCTACCTCAATGATGCTACTACTACATTGATAGAAACTAGTTTGAACCTTCGGATCTCCATCTTCCTTTGTCAAGTTGTGCAACCTTAGATTGGTGGGATGGATCGATGTAAATGGCATCATGTGCTACGAAACCACTGTGGAACCCAAACCCCACCATTCTAAACCAGAATATTTACATTGGAATATATCTTTTTATCTCTTTGTGAGACGAATCTAAGGGCTTCATCCGCTATATAAGCCTCTCGCTTAAATATATTTATGAAATATAATAATAATATTATTATATGTATTATTTTAAATAATAATAATAAATAAAATTATTATTAATATTATATAAAAGTAATAGTATATTAATGTATATTACAATCTAATATTAATACTATTAGATTAATATGAATTTGTAGTATAACATAGTTTATTAATATAAAGTATACATATATTTTATATTATAAAAAATAAATATATAATGATGTGAGTTAGGTGATATTGAGGTGCAAGTTGTGTCAAAATGAATGCATTTTTTATGTATATTTTAATTGTATAATATGGGTACTATAGAGCAAAATCTATATTTGTATAGTGGCACATCAACTATATGGGATTTATTATTAAGAATTCGATGTCATCTAATGGATCGATGGCCTTAAAAATGTGGAAGGGTTTTAGGCTTGAAAAAATGTAAAGAAAGCAGTCTCCAATTTACTTGGAAGTAGCCGCAAGAGCAATGGTAGAACATGTCAGGTTGTCATAATGTTAATTATAAAATGTGAATTTATGCCTATCACCAAAATTGATACCGTTTTGCTCTTCTACAACCCTAGAATCTAAAACAAATAATATTGTTTTTATAAATGATAATAAAAAGATTAAAATTTTGAATCCACTTTTTATTAAAAGATAAATAAAAGTTTAATATATAGTCATATATAATATAGTAAGATATTCTAAAATATAATATATTAATAATAAATATAAATATATAAAAGTTTTTTGAAGCAAAGGAGTTTAAGTTCATAGTCATAATTCACTTGAAACCCATCAACAACAACCCCATCTCACCTTTTGTACATGAAGAATTGAGATTTATTTATTTATTTATTTATTTATTTTTAATTTATTTATAGTGAAGGTGATGATATAAAAAGAGGTTGTGTGTTCCTTGTTATGGTTAGCTAATGCGATGTGTGAGGAGGTCAGGTGGGTGGTGATGGTGAGGTGAAATAATATCCTACACCAAAGCTGAATTTAGGATAACTATTGGATTTACATTACTTACAACCATTGCAAAGGGGTACACAACTTGCAAGGTGGTTCATTCTTTGATTGGATATTTAATATTTTAAAGGGTCAATGAAGGCAACATGAAATTGAGTTGATTGTGAGAAGGCTCCACATCGATTATAAAACTCAAATCAGCACTGTAATGGAGCCAATATGGAGACAAGACATTGAGGTTCCAAAGTCTATGTTGCAGCTTATGTTCATGTGTGTGTGTGTGTGTGTGTGTGTGTGTGTGTGTGTGGGGTTACATACACACACACACACAAACACATACATATGTATATGTATATACATACATACATATATATATATATATATATATATATATATATATATATATATATGTATGTGTATATGTATATATATGTATATGTATATGCATATGTGTATGTGTGTGTGTGTGTATACACACACACACACACACACACACACACACACACACACACACATAAACCCATAGGTATCTTCGATCCTAATTGGGATACTATGACTCCACTTAGTGACCTTCATTGGGGTGAGCAGAGGCAAGACTAATCTTCTGGGGGTTGTTGATGGGCCCACATGCACTAGACAACCTCAAAAATCCAGGCATCAAGATTTGACCTCAGGACTTATATGGGATGAACCCTAAATAAATAAATCACATCATTGTTAAGGATATGCATAAACACCAAACACATAACCAAGTAATAAAGGGCAAGGCCATACAAAATATGCAAGTGGTGAAATATTTCAAAGTGAGCTGAGAAGTGATGATGAGGGGAAATAATAAGGTATTTCAAGTGATATTATATACTAGAGAGTCCATATCATACACATGCCTTGACTTCAAGGTAGTAGTTTGATTTACATGACCTACACACATAACAAAGGGTTTTTTTTAGCTTGTAGTGTGGTGGCATCTTTTATTAACTATTTTCTATTTGATTATGAAAGGACTCCACATCTATTGTGTAAATCAAACCAAAAATACAATGTCATTGATGTGGGAGAAATACATTTAGGTTATAGAGTCTACCTTATTGCTTAAAATGGTCCCTTATTTATCACTACAAGTTTGACAAGGTGTAACTCGTTTGAGTGCAAGCCCATGTTTACAAATCACCTCCCTTAGCATCACAAATAATTTTGGCAAGAAAAAATAATTTTCATCTCTCATAATAATTTATCTTGTAACAATCTTGGAGATAAACTTGGTTGCAATGTCATAATCAACACATACTTGAGGGTTCTTGACAACTCTAATAGTTGTTCCAAGGGGTGTGTTAAATAATCCAAATGCAAATGGAAACTTCTCAGTATGGTGGCAGAGATATAATATTTATTCCTCTTCCTCCACATCACTTAGTACATGTCTTGAATCTATATAATATCATGTTAGCTTCATCTTCGAAGATAGTTTATCAAAGTTTGCATAGATCTTATCTCTATGGGTGTATTCTGTCTCCTAAAAACAAAACATGTATTATTTTATATCTTTCAATCCAACAACATCAAAGTATATTTTTAATCCCTCTATCTTTTATCGAACTCCTTACCATTTGAACCTCACCCAACCTCCCCAACTCTGCATAGATGTTTGACAGAACATATGTCATAGCATTTTTAGGATCCGACTCAAAAATAAGAGCTATTGTAAATACTCCTTACTTTACATTCTTATGTGGTAACAAACACCAAGCAAACATGTCCACACAACCACCATAAGTTTAATTGGCATTTTGATGATAGAGTTTAGAATCTCCCCAAGATATTCAACATGGTCAACAATGTTAATCGTGCACACATAATGCTCAATTATAGGTATAGTGCATTTAGAGTCACTCATGCCATTGAAGTATTTATAGGCCTCATCCACTAATCCTGTACCATAGAGAAATAATAATTATATTCATGTAGCTATCATTTTATTCTATCCTTTTTCCACATAAGCAATTAAAAAAATTAAAATGAGAACCCTCCTGCTTGGGGCAGGTGTATTTTCCAGTATCTTGTGGAGTTTGACAAGCTCAAGGTAGAATTTTTTTTTCTTTGTTTCATAGATGCATGTTCATGACCTATTTTATTTTTTTTTGCACAAGTCACATATGGGACTTGATCACTAGAAGTGGCAGATGGTACTCTTAGTTTGGGGTTTAAAGGATACAATTCCAAATATCTTGAAACTACAACTTGTGCCTTGTAGATCCCTTGCCTACATACCTAGAGACTAATAATATTTGATAAAAATACGAAATATTCTATTATGATTTAATGGATGTCCATGCCCTCATTGAAAACTCATGTTTTTTCACATATTAACAGTATGTTGGCAGAAGCGAAAACTAGATCTAGACATTTGAAAAATTGGGAGTGAATGGTTTTTGAGATGACAAAGGCATATCTAGAGGTGGTAGAGTATCAATGAAACAACAATTCTTTGGTTCTTTGAGTTTATTTCGAATTAGTCTACCTTCTCTTGACCATAAATGGAAAATGTGTCTCTTCTTACATAATTAATTTTTATAGGATTTTATGTTTGTCTATTTAGGTCATCTCAAGATGACTTGAATATGTTAATGGAATTTTTGCTCATATATTTTTATCATATAAGGGTGGAACAAATAATAATCATCTAGATATTTTTATTTTTTCCCTTATAATATTGATTTTAATGAAAAATATATTTCAGACTATTAGGTGAACTTGAGATGGAATCTTATCAAGAGGCAATGCTAAGGCCATCAGAGGATTCTCAAGAAAAACACCCCTTGTTTTAGAATAATATATGTAATAATCCACACCACCTCAACAGATAGAGTAAGTTGCAGGTCAAGGAAATGATGAAAATGAAATTAATCCTTTTCAAATTCAACAAGAATAATGTGCATTCCAAATTCAAGGATAAAACTTTGTGTTTTTTTTCCATCCATTTCAATTATCTAGGGCTTAAGGTTGGAATTAGGACACTAAATGATTTTCAAATGGTTCACATATGAACACCATAAATGGGATGAACAATTTACTTAAAAAAAACAAAAATCATAATACTTTATTGATTTCATTAATAGATTGACATAAAATAAAATCATGCTTCCATGCCTAGTAATTTTTAGCAGCAAGACATTCTAAAACAGTATGAATCTAGATGGAATTTATCATCCCCTTTATCCAAGAACCTTCAAAATTACATTTTCTGTTGTATATGGCTCTAATATTTTGATGTCACACTTGTATGTTAGTGGATTTAGAGGAGGCTTATGACTACGTTTGCGATAATGTGTAGGAGCTATAAAAGTGGTTATGTCTGGCATGATTTATTACAAGATGATTTCATATACCTGGCTCAAGGAAACTAATCTATTTTCAAGGGCTCACATCTCTCTGAGGATTGCTCAGGAAGAACTAATAGAACTTAGAATAGGAGATAGAGGCATCGTGCTAAGTGTTTCTATGTTAGAACATTTATCAAATTTCCTTAGTTGTATATGGTATCGATCAATTTTTATCTCTATCTTAGCATATAGTTTCAGCCACTGACCACTATTCTATCATGTCATTTAGTGAATGCAATTTTTTTTAATGCATAACTACTCCATACTATAATAGGACATTTATCCACTTAGCATCGAAGTGGTTTCCTCCTCAATACCTTGGGTTTAATGGGTTAATGTTGTTAACTTGTCAAAGAACATCTGAGATGGTTATTTTCTAGATAGAGAGTCTATTTTATTTATTTCAATTAGAGAAAAATAATTTTTTTGTTTTTGTTTTTACAACCATGGTTTAAGAACTTGTAAGAATTTATTTTTGAAATTATAGGGTCCTCATCATAGAAAATATTGATGTTTTAATAATAAAGGACTGATTACTTATGATTTGTGTCTTTAGATCATTATCAATAAAGTTCAAATGGGAAGATGTTGATCCCAAACTTGCTTTGGAAGGACCCCATTTAGGTAGATACCAAGATACACTCTCTTCTACGAATAGGTCTCTAGTAGTCTATAAACAAAAAATAACCAATTGAGAATAAAGCACAAGACAAATAACTAATTCTCTTTACAATGGAAAAGGACCTTAAATCCCATTCTAGGGTACCCAAAACATGGTGTTAAACATCAAATTGAATATAGAGGATAATCATAATCCATTAAGGGCAAAGAATGATGTATTTTTTGGTTCTATGATTATCTCCAAGGATCAACAAATAAGTCATATGGAGGGAAGGCATCTTGGACCCCTTTGGAGCATGGAGAGTGCAACATATACAAGATGATAACCCATAGCTTCTACAATATATACCATGGTGCAGATGTTGTAACACAAACATAAGATAAAGGAATTGTGTGTACTAAGGGACTCTCTATTGAAGAAGAAGAAGAAGAGGAAGGGGAAGAAGAGGAATGTAATTCAACTTTTGACAAAATATAAAGAAAGCTAGCATGAATAAAAAAACCTAAAAAACTAAACGGTGGAGAAGTTTCTCTTCCACCTTCTTCCAGTAGATCTTTGGGAAGGTCAAATTCGAAAATAAAGTCCAAAAATAAAACAAATAATTTTAGATTTCATTTTATTGAATAAGAGAAATTTTTTATAGCCACAAAGCCCATAGCCTCCAATTTTTTCTTGCAGTTGATCTCTTGTGATGGAATTGTTATCAAGGATCAAATTTTCTTGGAATTCCTTACTCCAACTAATAGGTATATTGTGATGAATCTAGATCATCTTCATTTAGAATGAAAGTATTTTATTCTACATCCTTTGTAGCCAAGAGGGTTACAATAGAAAATGAATTCGAGATGATGTTTGAAAATCCACGTCTGGTACATCTTCACCTAGAAAATACTTTAGTGGTAACATTGTTGTGACCAAAATTGAAAAGGAAGTCGAATGAGAAGAGCCTAATTTGAAGAGAAGTACTTCATATAATGCTATCAAGTAAAGTGTGTTAGTGTATTTCATTGATTTTAATTGTGCTTTTATCAAAAATATTGGCTTACTTGATGGGAAGCTGTCAAAAATGTTCACAGAATCAATGAAACAATATGTTCTCATTCCTACACTTACATTAGTCAAATTTGAATTGAACATGATTATGTTGTCCTATTGTTTGTGTGTTTTCACTCAATGATTTTTACAAGGTTTGGTGTTCTACTTTGATAAAATATTTGAAACTTTAGCAATGATATATTGATTTCAATGTCTCTAGAGTGTTCTTTTGACTAGATTTTATAAATGCCAGGTGAATAACATAGATGCAAAAATGACCTATAAATGTCTTAATGATTTTGTAGATTTAATTATTATACTAAATATCAAAATATTTAGTGTGCACAAAGTTTAGTAACGCAAGCATAGCTTGTGGAATTCCTATGTATAGGAAATGGTATCCTTTTCAGAAAATTTGAGATATTAGAATATGGAATATAATAATCTTGTGAAATATATTTAAGAATTCTAGATTTCTCATTTGCTTTGTGTATGGAAAAAAAATAATTCATAGAAGTTTGACTAGGTCTCATTCCCCTTCTATGGGGAGATCAAAAGCATTAACATAGTCCTCCAGTGTATGTTCCTTGGTAGAAGTACAAACAAGCCTATAATATGTCTAAAATCCTTACTTGAGAGGAAATATAGACTTTTAAATAAAATTTATTGCTTTGATATTTTTTATTGCATCTATGATCAAGTTTTATAGTTAATAATTGAGTTTCTTTCTATTGGCAGAACTTCCAAGTTGAACATCCTTATTGAAATATTGAATGATCAGGAAACTAGTGGACCTTGAGCTAAATGCATCCTAGAAAAGATCAAGACTTTCAAAAAATCAACAAGTCTAGGAATGAGACCCAAAAACTTCCATCCAAATAGCTAAAAGAGAGTAACAAATTAAAAAGGTTATCCAATGGTACTTGTGCTATGACATAGATCAAAAATCACATTATTTCTTATAGTAAAACCTTAAACTTGGTAGCTAATAGTGGTTCTTAGAGATCAAAGTAATTTAGGAACTCATTCAGGGAGGATAAAAATATTATCAAAAGAGATCACCATCAAAGGTAAAAAAGTAACCTTTAGTGCCCATTCTCCCACCCAATAGCTCAGCTTAACATAGGATGCATGCATAATTGGTCCTATAAATAAAGGAAGAACCCTCATCTACCATCCCCCACGAAGTCTTGAATGCATATTTTTTCCTAGCCATCCACTTCAATGCAAGATGCTCTCTTTTTACCATTGAATCTTGGACTCCAAGCTCTTGGAGGGTCAAAACCTTTTTTGATCTCCTCCCTGCAACTGTTCCAGGTTGTTATCCCCATTAGGATGGTGTACCAATCACCATAGGTTCTCTTGGCATTCACTACAAGTCTTTGACAAATAGATCTGACTCTTCTCTTATCGGTGCTCTGTCCTGTAGGACAAAATTTATTTTGGGGAAGAAGGGATTTATGTATGAGACTGGACAACATGAGATGCCAAATCTAGATCTTGTTCCCTAGTTGACATAGGTTTTGGTTTCAAGGGGCTTGAAGATATGGATTTTTCAAAATCCAAATCCTTTGCTGAAGTGGCCTCCAAACTATTGTTGAGATCTATGCCCAAGGCCCTCATCCTTACTTCCTCTACTAATATGGTGGTCTTTGATGAGGAGGTTACCAAGAAAGTGATTTCTGACAAAAATTTCTTTGCGACCCATGACAACATCTATAGATTCACAAATCTCTAGGCTAAACTTCAAGACCTCCATGCCTAGATTTTGGAAAATTGGCAACCCCTCTTATAAGGTAATCTCGAGATTTGCCTTAGTGATAAGAGTTTTTTAATTATTGTTTTTTACTATTGTAAGGATAAGGATTTGATTCAAAATCATTTTTGGAGCCTGAATCTCTATTCTTTGATTATGAAACCCTGATCCCTCATTTTAAATCCCCTTATTGAACCCTTGAATGAAAGACCTATTTGGATTCACCTTATTTACCTCCCTTTCTAGTTCTGGTCTGAACCCAACTTCAAATCCATAGGTAACTCATTGGGTAAATTATTGCAAACCCACCCTGACACTACTAATTTTTTGCATACCACCTTTGCCACAATTTTGTTCAATATTGATACCTCAAAGGATCTGCTAGATAAACTTTTTCTACAAGTGGGTGACTATTCTTGAACCCAACCTCTTGACTATAAAGGTTTGTTTTTTTTTTGCTAAAGCTATTTTAATATAGGTCACTTGACTAAAGAGTGTAGGATTCATAAAAAAAGAAGGAATCTTCCTGGTAGTTAGAATTTTGCCCCACCCATCTCACTGTGAATGCCCAAAAATCTAAGAATGATGATTTAGATTCATCTTTAGAAGATCCTGAGCCCTTGAATGTAGATCATTTCAATCCCCAAGACTCAAAGTGGGAGCATAAGGTAGACCCTCCAATTTCAGAAACAAAGGGGCCAATTTTGACTATGAAAACCCCTATTGCTAAGGAAGTTATTAATCCCTCTAGAACATCAAGGGAAAAACCATTGGTTGTTGCTTCAATGGTAGATAAATCTTAGCCTTTAGAATCTATTAAAAATTTAATACCTATAGCCTCAGATTTTACTAAAGATGGGGGTGGACTAAAGTGTAGAAGAAGAAAAGTGGAAGAAGATAGGAGTCCACCATGACCCTCCATTCTTGGGGGGGCTACAAAAATAATAAGGTTTGGTTCATTTAATAGTTGAGGACAGTAGGGTGTGTATGTGTTGTTCTACATGAAATCTATTTTGACCCACCTAACTCTCTTGGAAGAGCTTTAGTTTTGGTCTTTTTTGGTAGAAACTTCATAGAAATTTCCTATGTAATTCTTTCTATGCCTCCTCAGTCTTTGGCAGAAGACCCTATCAAGGGGGTTCTTGGTCACCCATTCAATTACCACTAGCTGAGGCATCTTTTTTACAATTTTTTTATCTTTTAGTTTCTTCTTTGTACTGTTGGATGAATATTTTGTCGTCAACAAACTGAAGACAAAATGGGTATATCAACCACAGCATAGGGACATTTACACCACAAAAAGTATGGGTTTACCAGATCTGGATGAAGTAAATCTCTCCTCTCATCAAGGGGAGGTTCCCTATAAATATTTATGCACTGGATATATGAATATAATTAAGCAAAAAATAACACATGGGGTGATATAACATCATCTACCTCTCTTTTTTCAAAGGTAATGTACAAAGAATAAAAGAGGAAAAACCTGGTCATTGCTAAAAACACTCCTCTTCTTTTAGGAATGGTATCAAACGGGGAGCAGGAGATCACCTGAAGTAACAAAAACCACAAGAACAATTATGCAAGCACAAAGTCTTTCGTAATCTCCTTCACCGATCTGGAACAAGCGTAACCATAGAGTGAAATGAAGCACAAAGTCTTCACCTAAAACTACAAAAGATAACTGAATCTCAAAGATAAAAGTAGCTCAAAGTCTATCTTCTACCTTTTAGAAACACCCTCAGATAATATTAACACACCCACTTTGCTTATTAAATCAAATAAACAAGACATTACCAAGAAAAGGACATAAGAACTTTTTCCTAAATAATACAGATAATTTCAACACAAAGTTTGAAATAAACCTGCTTCTCATTCATTTAACAAAATATGATTTACAAGTTTGAGCACAAAGTCTCAAAAAGTGTTTCAATTTCGACAGAGTTTTTGCTCTCTATTATCCAAGATCATTTACAAATGAGGTCTCCACTATATATAGGGAGAAAATCCTCAAAAACTAGAAAATAATCAAATACAAAAATATCTCAGTCAAAGATGACTCATCTTTGACTTTGAGATATTTTTTTGAAATATTTACCTGTAATTACATCTTACAAAATTGCATGCACTTTTCATAAAACAAAAGTGCATAAGGAAAGAAGAAGAAAGAAGAGGAAGAATTCAGTTCTTGCTGCCAGATTTCTTCATATGAGCATCGTACATAGTGATGGATGCCTGAATTTCTATGCTATCTGACACAACCGTGTTCTTGGAGATGATTTTGCCTCTGATTAATTCATCCTTCAATGTTGTGATGGCCTTAGCATGACCAGTTAACCTGGATTTTAGATTTTCCAAAGTTAACTGAGCGTCTAGAATATTGTCTATAGAAGACATTGAGAAGGATTTTTATTCAAAATCTCTCTGAATCATCTCTTTGAAACTCTGAATCATTTCTTCCACTGGGAGGAACTGATTGTCCTTAGAGGTTAGGTCACAAGGCAACTCTTCTAGTTTATTTAGCAGGCTTAGGTCGCTCTTCTCACTAGCCTCCTTGAAAGCTTTGAGATCATCAATCAAATCTTTGAGTACTTGGATCCTGAAAATGAGTGACTCCTTGATCTCAACATAAGAGTCCTTGCTGGTGATGACATTGATAGATATTAAGGTGCTTTTCTTCAGATCCCTCATCTCCTTCCATTTGCTAAGATCCTTTTCTGAATTATCAATCTCCTGAGAGATAAGAGAGACAAAGTCATCCAACTCCGCTCTTACCTTCTTCATCTTACCCATCCTTTCTACAACCTCTGATAACAAAGAAACTCCCTGAGTATGCATTCTTTCAATATAATCCTCCAGGACTTTTCCCTTCAAGTAAGTCTTCTTTGCTTTTTGAATGACTGGGTCATCTATAGAGAAGGCCTCTAGAGTTGCCGCTTCAGGGGGAAGAGTGAACTTTCTTATTACTGCCGTTAGCTGCTCTGTCTTGGCCTTGTAATAATCTTTCATCTCCTTCTCTCGGTCAAATTTTTGGACCATGATGTCCATAGCAGGCTGAAGGTCGCTTTTCTCACCCTCATGAGTAACTTTGCCAAGTTCAACACAAGAGACAAAAGACTGCTCATTTCAAAACCCTCAAGGGTTACGTTTTGTGGAGGTTTGGCAATTTCTAGAAATTTGTGCCCTTTTTCTTCGACCAATTTTGAGAGGATCCTTGGCCTTTTTGGAGCTTTGGCTTTCACCGACACTATTTTGTCAAAGTCGAAGTCATCTAGAGAGATGGCCAACTTTTTTCTTTTGGGGGTGAAAGCTGTCATCCAAGGTGGGAGAGAAGTATCTCTTGTGGCAATAGTTCCCTCAGTTGGTGTTACTGCGGTAGCTTCTACATTGCTAGTGGTGATAGTGGTCGTAGTTGGAGTAACCAGTGAAACTGTACCAACTACTGATTCTAGCTTTTGTGTAGGGCTTTCTGCCAAGTTGAAAGAAGGAGATAATAAACTTGGAATGGACTTAGAAGAGCGAGGAGAACCTCCAGAAGCGCCCTGAGGATCACCAAATATGACTTTGGAAGGAGAGGCAGCTCCAGAAGAGGGAACGTTGATTGGAGAGATAGGAGAAGAGGGCACCACAGGAGACTGAGGGGGAAAAGGAGAGATGCTCTTGAGTGGTTGTGCTTCTTCTTGTGAGAGTAGAGGTCCAGTGCTTGGTTGCCCTGACGGTTGATCATCTGTTTCCATTAGCTGGGCTGCCTATGTCTGAGGGCTCTGTTCCTCGGTTCCTTTTGCTGCTGCTTTAGGCTCTTCAACAGTCTTTGATTTCTTAGATACAAAAATGATTCTAGGCTTGTGAGGCCTAGAAGGGGAAGGTACATCACCTTTATTTTTGGTTCTATTCTCTAACTTTTTCTTCATCTCTACTTGATATTCAGCCTCTGATCTCGTGATGAATTCTCTCAGGATGATCCCTTTGGCTGCTAACCAATCATTGGTGTTAGCCAATATTGGTTCAAATCTTTTTCTCAAAAAAGTCAGCTCTTTCTGAGACCACTAAGTTGGAGGAAGAGGGGAACCAGCAACCTTTTCAATCGGGTATTTGTTATTGACGATGTTTCCATCATCTGCGAGACTGGAAGGGATCTCTACAAGTCCCAGATATTCAATCTGGTCTAGGGTCAGCCTGCAATAATCCATCTTTTTGATCTCTTCAGCCATCCTCAGGTCGATCCAGATGTGTTCAATCATGGGCTCATGGAACTAGGTTTTCCTTCTGATTTTGTCCTTGACTCTCCTATAGTCAAATTTTGCTCTTCTCTTGAATGGTTTTAGAGTGACCATCTGCATTTTTGTTTCCATGACTTTGGCTTTAGCTGCTATTATAATGGAATATTTGCCAATTTCGATTGGAAACTGAAAACCTAGCTTTCTCAGCTCCATTTTTCTGGTATGCATGACAATCAGTTGTCGGCAAAGTTCCATTAGAATCAGCTTATCAGAAGGGAACCTAGGGAGCATATAGGGGTAGCCTTGGAAAAAGCCGACCCAAAGATGGTAGAAGGTGGGGAATTACAGGAACATGCACTTGTAATCATTGATGACTGCCCAAGCCTCATTTGATACTCTCTTCTGCTCAAGCTGAGGGTTGAAGAGACATAGAAATACGGTGAAGAAGGCGTCATTTATCCTTTTGAAATGGCATGTTGATCCTTGCAGAGTCAATTGGGGGTAATATGAGTACACTGGAGTTGTCTTTCTAACCCACTCTATGATTAAGTCTGGAAAAGTTTGCATTACAGAAGCTATATACACAAGGTACAAAGTCATATAAAACTTTTAAGAAGTCTATACCTTGGTTAGCTACTCATGGAGGGCATTGTTGATCTGCTCTCCCCAAAAGATGACCTGTTTGCCTTAGAGGATGATTTTGATGAATGGATACATCTATTCATGGAACAGTGAGGAAGACAGGAGACCTCGTACTCTACTGAGAAGGGTGATCAAGTCACCAACCTCTTCAATGAAGTCACTCCTCAGAAAGTTCTGCGGCCATCTTGATAAGTTGGTCCTCGGGGTCTTCAACCATTTGTACTTCATTTCTTTCTTTGCCCTCTCGGGGTCTTTGTCGTATTCCTTCTGGGCATTCACGAAGTCAATCTTGGTTACTTCGGTGGCTGGAGGTTACATGAAAACTTTATCGATAAATTTAGGATCCAGCCGAATCACTACATTGCCGCTTGCATCTGAGACCAACCTGGACTCTTTGTTGTAGAAGTGGGCACATTGGAGAACGAACTCTGTATATGTGCCGCTACTAGAAAAGCTACCACCAGGTGGATGTTGCTCTTGACGATCCTTTTTATCCCAGTGCTTGGGTTCGTCGCCTTTGTTCGAGTTATGAATTCGACCATGTCCACGTGGCCAATTTCTGTGTCCCAAATGTTGTCGACATTTGAGGAGACTGACGTGAGCGAGAAGATGCCCTGATATTTGTATTTTATGGTCTTCGCCTTTTTCAGAGATGCTTCAGACATGGGAACTAGTTTTAGTCGGATAGGTGTCGATGAGCAAGAGTTCTCTGAAGGTGCTTGGAACATAATCATGAGATTAGCAAAAAGTGGATGAATGGGGAAAATGCAATTTAAGTGATCATGGTCAATGGAGTTTGCTAAAAAAGGCCAGGTTGGAAAAAGGACTAGAAAATGAGGAAGAAAGGGAAAGAAAAAGTCAACACGAAAAATCCTCCAGAGTTGGGAAAATTTAGAGGAGGGACGCATGGGTGGCAAAATTTTCCGCCCCTACAGGTTGGAGTAAAAGAGATGCAAGGGCAGCAAAATTCGCTACCCCTGCAGGAATGGCCTGCACGGGCGGCAAATTTCACCGCCCTTGCAAGAAGAAAGGGGAGAATGTAGGGGTAGCAAAAAATGCCACCCCTGCACGTTGAACATACTTCAGCGATGAATTTTGCCGCTGATGCATGCCTGGCAATGAGCAGGCACGGGGGGCAAAATTCGTCACTTATGTGCGAAAGAGAGAGGGCGAGAAAGATAAGAAGCCAGGACGGTGAAAATCATCACCCATGAAGGTGAGGACTGTGGGGGGAAGCCGAGATGCAGGCGTGGTGAAAATTGCCTTCCTTGCGTGTTTTGGGAAAAACTCGAGGGTACGGGTGGCAAAATTGCCGCTCGTGCGGGATCAAAAAAGATCACGGGCAATGGAGAGGGATGGCATTTTTAGCCATCCCCAATAGGTAGAAAGCTTCCACAATAACTTAAAAATGATAAATAAACTAAGGAAGAACAAGAAAAACAAATGTAAAAAACAAGACCTACCTGGAAAGCCGTGCGCACCACAAGCTCGAATCCACAAAAATGCGCTTCAAATCGCTCGCCAAATGGCCCAAACGTAGAAGGCAAGAGGAGAGGAGGAAGCAATGAGGAGAAATGAGGCTCAAATCGGTTTATATGGGGTGAAAAATGACCCCAACAACCCACCGCGTGCGGCAATAAATGTCGTGCATGGAAATCGAGGCATGCTTGGGTGGTAAAATTTGCTGCCCTTGCATGTTTTGGTGAGGTCAAATGTAGGGGTGGTGAATTTTGTCACCCTTGCAGGTCAAGATGTAGGGGTGGAAAAATTTTCCACCCTTGCAAGAAAAATGCAGAGGCGACAAATTTTTCTGCCCTTGCATTACAAAGGTCAAAATGCACTGGCGGCAAAATTTGCCGCCCGTGCACGAAACGGAAGAAAAGACTAACTCTAGAAGAGGCAGTCTGGGGGAGGGGTTCCTTGGTCACAACGAGATCGTAACCACTATCGCGTTCCTAGGCCAAGATGAGAATGAATTCAAAATTCATCTCGAAAACAAACTTAGAGAGACAAAAGATGAAACAGACAAGTTTTGTAGGGGGTTGTTCCAAAAACGGGCTAAGCTGACTTTGGAAACAACATGAACAATGTTGCAGGGCCTTTCAATCCCATATTTAACCAATCTAATAAAAAAGGTAACAATGTAACTTTATATTAAACTTTATTTTATGTTTTTTTTATGGTCATGTAACTATTGAAATTCAATACAATTTTAAAAATGATAAGGTAGTGAGAATTTCCTTCCATTTGATGGTTAGGTTTTTGCACCCCATCCATGGTAACCATAATGCCTTCTCATAAACATTAAATTCCTTTAATTCATCCTTCATCATGGATTTTCTCATTTTTCCTTTTTATTTGGTTAAGTAGACAATCTTTAGTAAGTAGTTTGATAGATAAATCACAAGCAAAAAGTAACCATGATGTAGAGGGAACCATACCAGTAGTTGAATCGAGGCAACATCTACAAGAATGCAAGTTGAAATCCCAAATTTCCATTTATGTTTTGTTTAGAATGAAGAACAAAATATGTTCCATGTTATCAACTTTTATCTTATTTCTATTCCTTTCTTATAATGAAAACAAGATTTATTAGATGAAAACCAAGATAGATCAAAGACTCAATTCTTCTGGAGGATCTTAAAATTGCAAGCACCAAAATACATCTTGACTATCATATATTTCTAATGAATATCTATGGTTGTAATCTAGTCAAACAAAATAATGTCTAAACATTATACAGAGAAATGTTTCATTTGCAAAAGTGCATGTTCAAGGAAATAATATTAGTAGTAGTTTTCACTACATTTAGTGAGAATTAAAAAATTTAAATGAAATAATTTTGTAGTAATAATGTTTCCTGCACCTTCCTTATTTTTAATTTGGATTCTTATTACATAACAACTTTACCTACTAGTCAAATGTAGTAAGAAACAAGTCTATACAAATATCAACATATCTAAGGTGAAATAAATTTCATTCATCATAGTTTCTTGCTCTTTGTCCACCTTTTAATCTACAACTCTTCCTGGTGTTTATTGTGCTACGCTATAGTATTGTTTTATAGAAGAATGGCAAAATTGGGTTTAGTTATCATTGAAAAGGATGATATTTTATCTCTTCCATGTGTTCCACGTACAATAGTTACTACACTTTACTTTTTCAAGGTTTTGATAAATTATGAATCCATCATAAGAGTTGGTATTATTTTTTGGAGTCTTCCTTTCAAATATTTATAAAAATATATTATTCTTTGCCATTGGATATCTGACCCCTATTTTGATAGAGTTGTGTCTTTCATAGTTTCTTTATGTAACATCAATAATGCACAAAAGTTGTGTGTTAATTTGTATTTTCTTGAAAGTGTCTAAGAATATGGAGTGTTACAAAATCCAAATATGTAATTAAAGTTAAAAAAAGACTTGGGAAATTAGTTTAAGTTGTTTGTAAAACAATTTGATGAAAACTATAGTTTGCATTGACAAATGTGAAATTTCATTAAACTTTGCATATGCATTTGTACGAGTTCCTCAAGTCCATCACTTGAAATACCTTATCATTTCCCCTCACCATTACCATCGAGCTCACCTTAAAATATTTCATTACATTCATGTGTTGTATGGCCTTACCATTCCCCAAGGTTTCACCATTACTCAAGTTTACAGTGAAACAAAATGTCATCTATGAGTTGCCATTTTCAATTATTGATTATGGACAAGGATGTTATAAGAGTGGATTTGATTGAAATAAGATTCCATATCTAATGTGTTGCTCGAATCAATGATGTAATGCCGCTAAAGTAGGGAGAAGACATGGAGGTCCTAGAGTCTATATTGTTACTTTCATGCATCCATGTTACTAATATAGTAACACTTGGAAAAAAATTTACATCCTTTTTGAATTTATTATCAATGTAACTTTTTAAAATAAATACACAAACTTACATGCCATAAAATTTATTTCTCTTTACTAATCCTTTACTTCACACTCATAAACATTTAATAAAAAAATTAAAAGATAAATACAAATCCATTTTATCATTGCTCGTACCATCACACAACTATTAATTATTAGCAGTTGTCCTGAAGGTGCAAGGAATGTTGGAGGTTAGTTAAATGTAGCTGATATCTACAAAATAAAGTATTCTAATTTTTTGTTTTCTTTACTAAGTATTTTTTGATGGATGAAAGTGATGTAAATCCAATAGTTTCATTAAATTTGCATAATCCAAACAGACACAAATGCAATCTAACATAAAATTTGGTTGACACATTTCACACAAGGGTTTGGAAATGGAATTATGATTATTTTTGGCATAGATCATGTTTAAGTACATTATGTAAACATTTTTTCATCAACCCCATCACATCGTGATTGATCACCTTGATGAATGGTTGAGAAAAATAATCACAAATAGTTGAAGTCTTTACAACTTAGATCTTGATTATCTTTACCCATATCCACTTCAATTTTTTATCCAAATTTCAAACCTGAGATCCCAAATATCTATTGGTTGATTCAGTTATTGATCAATCTACCCCCATTATTACTTTACACTAACTTAATTTTACATCCAAATGCATTCTTATAGATTATAAAAGTGGTGAAATATTTCAATGTGAGTTGGGCAATGATGGTGAGTGTAGACATCTAATTCCTAACACCATTTGTGTTGAAATTATCAATCTTACTCGAATTGCACTCAAATGCACATTTTAGGTCAAAATCCATAAAACACACTAAATGGTTCAAACTTGTCATTTACAAGTGCTAATTTAGGTCAAAGTTTCCCTAAATGGGGCAATAAAATTTATGGGTTAGCTAACTTTGATGAATTCATTTTGAGTCAAAATGAGGATTTTGTCTTTGGTGTTTTGGATCACTCTTTTCTCCTAAATTCATTGGTACATGCTATGTATCTTTGTTATTTTGTGTTGGAAAGATCCTAAATGGAAATATGGTTTTGGTGCATCTAAAGTTACCTTTTTATTCTTCTTGAGTCAAATTGAAACTCATTAATATTTATTTTTGACCATTTTGATTAATTGAGGGCCAATTTTCAAATAATTACACAAATGTTGATTAACCTTGTTTAAGGCAAATTAATCCAAATAAAGAGCTTAATTTTATTTTCCATGAGAGTTGTTGAATATTTTTTTTTGAAAATTGATTCCTATTAACTGCATCATTAGATGACCTCATTTCTTGGGAAGACATCCCTAGGCTATAAATTCCACAAATATCAAGATTATGGGTCACCCATGCCTAGTTAATGCCTCCCATGCCTCTTCCATGCCCATTCTTCCAAAGTCATGATGAATATAATTATGGATTTAATTCCAAATATTAGGATTATCCATGGCCACACATCTCAATCTTGAGATAGACGGTCATGGTTGATCCTGACCAATCTAAAAAATCTATAAATAGAGAGGCCATGGACATGAATTTTAATCTTGAATATTGCAAAGTTATATTGTTAAATTATTTCCAAAATCCTTTGCATTTGATCATTGATTTTGTTTGAAAGCTTCATTGATAGGCTATTTTAGTCATTTGGAATCATGAGCCTTGGTTTTATGGAGTGTTCTTGCGACATTGGAAGAGCTTCCCACCATTGTTGACAAAGACAAGGATGCTTGATCAAGGGAAAACATGATTTTGAGCCACATAGGCATGGTGAATCCATTTGGTAAGGTAATATGATGTTGCTTTCTTTCATTTGTTTCTTTCTATCATTTGTAATTCTCATAGGAATAGATAGGCTTAGTTCTTTATGCATTTTTCATTATTTATGGACTAATGCTTGACTAACTTTATTTGAAATCCTTTTCACATCTTGGCACACCTGGTGGGACTAGACACATCTCACACCTGAAGAAGATCATTTTTTAGCTTTAAAATATTCATTTGGACCTTTAAAATTCTTACAAACTGATTTTCTAACTTTATTTTGCCATTTTTGTTTGTCACAAATTTACACAATAATCGACATTGGCTAGTAAAATTGACATCGATTGGATAGCTTAACCAATGTCAGTTAGTAAAATTGACATCAATTAGATACCTGTCTATAGTCACATTGGTATAACTGATGTCAGATAACTAACATCACTTAGCAAAAATAACCATTATCGGTTGTATATAACTGACATCGGTCACTATGTTTTTCTTAAAACATAGACCTGAGAGCTCATTTTCAAAGTTCATTGTTTCAAACCCAAAAAGAGCATCAAGTTTAAAAGACATGCTAACATTTTTGTTGCAGGACCAAGCTTGGAATTTGATAAAAAACATGTTTTAGATCACCTTTTGCATGCTTAAAAATCAATTAAGAACTTTGTTTTGGTGTTTAATGAAAATTTTATATGCTTAAATGAATGTTTTCAAAGTTCACAATCTTAAGACCAAGGGGTCAAATGAATACCACCAAATCCTTCATTTGGGCTTAAAATTAAACACACTTGTCAATTCTTGTTTTCAATAGTTGTTTAATTAGATTTTGTTTGGCAAAAAGAGGGGTGTTGCATGTATGCACTTCCATTTGTCCCCTTTAGGGAACCTTTCGAATCAAACATGCCATTCCTATTGCAAATAGCCAAGTCCAAGGCTTATAAATAATGTCATCTAAATCACTCCCTAAAAACTCGTCAAAGTTTGGGTGACCTTGAAAATGACCCTAAAGTTTTTTTATTTTATCCTTTCTTTATTTTTATGCAAACTTGGCTTGTGAGGGGGATGCCATTACCTCCCATGAGTTCTTTATAGAAGATTTAACTTGGGGTTTCATCTCCCAGCATTGACTTCATTTGGATCCTAATTGGAGTTACACATGGGATGTATTTGCATTTGGACATCGTACTACATTGAGCGAATAACATGATGTAGTGGTTATAAAAAAGACTAGACCTTTTTACAACTATCCAATGCCATAGTCACCGAATTTCCATGCTTATCTTTTATATCGTTTGACGTGGAAATCATTGTGTAATTGATTCCCCTAAAAAAATTGAAACCTTGCTAGTTTAGTAGACTCCACTTTGCCATTCTTTGTCAATTGAGACTTAAGACGTTTGTTTTTTGTGATTAGCCTGGTCTTGATTTGTGGCTAAAACTGATTTTTAACTCATTAAACTTAACCAAAACACATTGTCCTCAATTTTCTTGAGTAAGGGAGGCATTATGTTGTCCAATTACAAAATTCATCTTTTCCTTGTTCAAATTGTTATAAAAAACTTTGTGTCATGTCATTCACTTTGGCACAGTCATGCTACCCAATTGAGTCTAGATCTTTCACCCAATTTGTTTAAATCCTTCATTTATAATCCACATTCAAAATTGAACCTTTCTGAGTTCTAAGGGTTGGTGTGTCAAAGTGGGTTCACCATTTGCGCACTAAGCTTATTCTAACTTGGGTTCAATTTTCCATTTGGATTGAAGGTCATTTATTAAGACTCAAAATCACATTATCATCTTGGTGGACTCGAGTCATCTTGTGTATCGCTCATGCTTTGAGTCCTAGAACATATTTTATCCTACTGAAATCATGTGGCAGTGTTGTGATACCCATTTGGTCCTAGATTTATACTTAGTGATTCGTGTATGTTTTTACATCTTGAGTTGCTTAGTCCATTTTTTCTTCTTCATAATCTGGAGAGTTTTCCTCTAAACTTCTAGGGTCAAATTGTCAAAGTTGAAGCTAGATTTTTAAGTATGAGTGTATCACAAAGATCTAGGCTTTGGTGTACTAGTTTTCACCATGGGTCTTTGAGTTACCTTACCCTCTTCTAATCTATATGATTTCATCCTTACCAAAGGTTGAGTAAACTCATGAACCAAATCTTCTAAAATTGTGTGTGGTTTCAAACCACCCTCCCTTATAGTCTCATTGGTACCTTGGTTATTTGTTTGAAAGAGAGCCAAAGCATACTTTGTTTGGTTTCCAAGCATTGGTCAAAATTTAGTCAAACACATGGAACCACTCTTTTAGACATAACTCAAAGGTTCACTCATTGTGGGGCTTCTTATGGCCTTTGTTATGAATATGAGAAATTTTATGATGGTCAAGGTAACCCTATTATTTTTTATGATATCCCCACAATAGTAGGATCCAAAGATGATTACAATGAATATCAACCCCAAGAAGATCAAGATGAAGCCCTTCTTAGATTGATAGAATCAGGGGCTAGACTACCTCCTGACATTCTTATAGAACAATTGCATACCTTAGTTAGAGAAAGAAAGCAACAATGACAAGAACAAGATTTTGCACAAATAGACGTACCCTCTTCCTCTAACAAAGGAAAATAAATAAAAATAGAGTCAAAACCCATAAATTTAGATCTTCTAGCTAAGATCAAGATAATAAGTCAACGATATGCAGATAAACTTGTCATAGACTTAATTGACTCCCTAGTTGCCACTTCAATTCACAATGATGCTTTGAAAGAACAAGGAAATGTGGTTGAAAATTTTCATTGAGGAAATCCCTTGGGACAATTTGGCTAGTTCTTTTCAAATACCACAAAAATTGGTAAACAAACATAGAAATTTCCAAAATCAACAAAGTATGACACAACTAAATTTAGGGAATGTTTTACAATCCAAGAATCAATGGCCTATATTATCAACTCAAAGAGAAAATGAGAACCAAGTCATGGATCAAAAGGTATACACTCCCTATAGATCCACACAAAACTAGGGACACATTCCACCCCAATAATAACAAAACTAGGGGAACATTCCACCCCAACAGAAACAAAACTAGGGGCACATTCAACCCCAGCAACACGAAAACTAAACATTCAAATTATGTAAATCTATGTAACAAGAATTAATAGTCATAACAATTACCAAAATTTTTATTCCAAACTAAGATTAAGAACAAATATGTAGCCACGATCATTGTACAAAACGAATCATGAAAATGATTGTACATTAAGTTATTACTAAAAGTTGCACGAAAAGTGCAAGTTACGTTGGAAGGAATAAGTGTTTTCTTTTCATTTATGAATAATATGGATATTTGTTTAATTAATGTTAGTTTGTCTTAATAGATTAAGGGAATTGGGGTTACATATGTTGAGCATAGGATTAGGTTCCTTGAAATTGAATTTCCAATCACAATAATTATTTGTGATAGGGTCTCCCAGACTCCCAATTTGGTTAGAAAATGTAAAGCTGAGATGGATGAGATGAATGATGTCCAAATCATGTTTCATGGTCTCTTAAGTGTTATCCATGTTGTTGGTGTGGATGTACATCAAAAAATAATTGAAAGGGAATTTCAAGATATGGATACCACACTCTACATAGTGCCACATCTAATGTGTCCATTCTAACTGAAACTCGTAATAAAAATTTAGTAATTACATAAGAGAACATAGATTGTAATATCCTTTTACTTCCCCACGTGGATCCTTCTAATTCAAAAAAGAAACCTCTCATTTTTTATAATCCATCATTCCCATTTATAAAAATTGTGAGAACACATTTAGGCCTTGAATTCGATCACTTAAAAGATGAAGATAATTTTGAATTAGTTTGGTTAGCAAGAATGTACCTTTTTTTCGGTCGGTTATATATTTCTATATTCTTTTTTGATATATGAGCTCAAACAAAAATAAAATTTATCCACTCATGCCACTACACTCCTTGACTATCACTGTAAGTTGCGCCTCCCAGTGTAATAAACTAAATAATTAAAACAAATATTTTAGTGACATCATTTTTAAAAAAAACTCAATTTAAAAATTTTATTTATAATAATTAATATATCAAATTTATGTTTATAATTCTGATGTATCCTAACTAAAGACTAATGGAAGATTGATTAGATCATTAAACAAAGACCAAACATGATTGTAGATCCTCGCAAAATAACCCAAAACAACCAATTGGAAGGATGAAAGAGACCAATCATGACTTATAAAAATGATAATAAATGTTTGTCGTCTATCGCCACTTTTGAAGATTTTAGTCCTTCCATTTAATTCCCAAATAAAGCCTCCAAAACCAATCATAAATTATACTAACCAACTAAATGTGGGTCTCCCTCTACCCTTCCCATCAATTCATAATAACGTAAAATCAAATATGTGCCAGCCAACGTATAATGAAAAGCATGATCAAATAATTTTTAAACGTAGGAAACATACGTGATACAACTCGCACTCCCAAAAAGAAACATGACCACAATACATATAAATTATATATATGACCTATTCAACAAGGAGGTAAATGCATATTTTTAGTCTGTTGAAAGCAGAAAGGGGCTTTCTGAGTCCATTGAAATCCTTGACTGAAACGGGATGTAGTTTGCTTGAGTTGAAATATCTAAGATAAAAAGAACAATGGCGATGTTCCTCTTGGGCTGAGTTAAAGAAAAGAATAGAATAGAATTTGATATGGAAAAAATGTTAATGCTATTGGATACAATGCCATACTATGAGCACCGATTAATGTCTCTATTTCTTGATGTCAAAACCAACAACAACGACAAACTGATGGATCTCGTTACCTTTTTTATTACTGTACTCCCATCCAATTTCTCATATCTTCCTCCACAATACAACAAAAACAAGGTGTGGTGATGGTGTTAAGACTAAGTTTCCTATTGCCTACCTCAATGATGCTACTACTACATTGATAGAAACTAGTTTGAACCTTCGGATCTCCATCTTCCTTTGTCAAGTTGTGCAACCTTAGATTGGTGGGATGGATCGATGTAAATGGCATCATGTGCTACGAAACCACTGTGGAACCCAAACCCCACCATTCTAAACCAGAATATTTACATTGGAATATATCTTTTTATCTCTTTGTGAGACGAATCTAAGGGCTTCATCCGCTATATAAGCCTCTCGCTTAAATATATTTATGAAATATAATAATAATATTATTATATGTATTATTTTAAATAATAATAATAAATAAAATTATTATTAATATTATATAAAAGTAATAGTATATTAATGTATATTACAATCTAATATTAATACTATTAGATTAATATGAATTTGTAGTATAACATAGTTTATTAATATAAAGTATACATATATTTTATATTATAAAAAATAAATATATAATGATGTGAGTTAGGTGATATTGAGGTGCAAGTTGTGTCAAAATGAATGCATTTTTTATGTATATTTTAATTGTATAATATGGGTACTATAGAGCAAAATCTATATTTGTATAGTGGCACATCAACTATATGGGATTTATTATTAAGAATTCGATGTCATCTAATGGATCGATGGCCTTAAAAATGTGGAAGGGTTTTAGGCTTGAAAAAATGTAAAGAAAGCAGTCTCCAATTTACTTGGAAGTAGCCGCAAGAGCAATGGTAGAACATGTCAGGTTGTCATAATGTTAATTATAAAATGTGAATTTATGCCTATCACCAAAATTGATACCGTTTTGCTCTTCTACAACCCTAGAATCTAAAACAAATAATATTGTTTTTATAAATGATAATAAAAAGATTAAAATTTTGAATCCACTTTTTATTAAAAGATAAATAAAAGTTTAATATATAGTCATATATAATATAGTAAGATATTCTAAAATATAATATATTAATAATAAATATAAATATATAAAAGTTTTTTGAAGCAAAGGAGTTTAAGTTCATAGTCATAATTCACTTGAAACCCATCAACAACAACCCCATCTCACCTTTTGTACATGAAGAATTGAGATTTATTTATTTATTTATTTATTTATTTTTAATTTATTTATAGTGAAGGTGATGATATAAAAAGAGGTTGTGTGTTCCTTGTTATGGTTAGCTAATGCGATGTGTGAGGAGGTCAGGTGGGTGGTGATGGTGAGGTGAAATAATATCCTACACCAAAGCTGAATTTAGGATAACTATTGGATTTACATTACTTACAACCATTGCAAAGGGGTACACAACTTGCAAGGTGGTTCATTCTTTGATTGGATATTTAATATTTTAAAGGGTCAATGAAGGCAACATGAAATTGAGTTGATTGTGAGAAGGCTCCACATCGATTATAAAACTCAAATCAGCACTGTAATGGAGCCAATATGGAGACAAGACATTGAGGTTCCAAAGTCTATGTTGCAGCTTATGTTCATGTGTGTGTGTGTGTGTGTGTGTGTGTGTGTGTGTGTGGTTACATACACACACACACACAAACACATACATATGTATATGTATATACATACATACATATATATATATATATATATATATATATATGTATGTGTATATGTATATATATGTATATGTATATGCATATGTGTATGTGTGTGTGTGTGTATACACACACACACACACACACACACACACACACACACACACATAAACCCATAGGTATCTTCGATCCTAATTGGGATACTATGACTCCACTTAGTGACCTTCATTGGGGTGAGCAGAGGCAAGACTAATCTTCTGGGGGTTGTTGATGGGCCCACATGCACTAGACAACCTCAAAAATCCAGGCATCAAGATTTGACCTCAGGACTTATATGGGATGAACCCTAAATAAATAAATCACATCATTGTTAAGGATATGCATAAACACCAAACACATAACCAAGTAATAAAGGGCAAGGCCATACAAAATATGCAAGTGGTGAAATATTTCAAAGTGAGCTGAGAAGTGATGATGAGGGGAAATAATAAGGTATTTCAAGTGATATTATATACTAGAGAGTCCATATCATACACATGCCTTGACTTCAAGGTAGTAGTTTGATTTACATGACCTACACACATAACAAAGGGTTTTTTTTAGCTTGTAGTGTGGTGGCATCTTTTATTAACTATTTTCTATTTGATTATGAAAGGACTCCACATCTATTGTGTAAATCAAACCAAAAATACAATGTCATTGATGTGGGAGAAATACATTTAGGTTATAGAGTCTACCTTATTGCTTAAAATGGTCCCTTATTTATCACTACAAGTTTGACAAGGTGTAACTCATTTGAGTGCAAGCCCATGTTTACAAATCACCTCCCTTAGCATCACAAATAATTTTGGCAAGAAAAAATAATTTTCATCTCTCATAATAATTTATCTTGTAACAATCTTGGAGATAAACTTGGTTGCAATGTCATAATCAACACATACTTGAGGGTTCTTGACAACTCTAATAGTTGTTCCAAGGGGTGTGTTAAATAATCCAAATGCAAATGGAAACTTCTCAGTATGGTGGCAGAGATATAATATTTATTCCTCTTCCTCCACATCACTTAGTACATGTCTTGAATCTATATAATATCATGTTAGCTTCATCTTCGAAGATAGTTTATCAAAGTTTGCATAGATCTTATCTCTATGGGTGTATTCTGTCTCCTAAAAACAAAACATGTATTATTTTATATCTTTCAATCCAACAACATCAAAGTATATTTTTAATCCCTCTATCTTTTATCGAACTCCTTACCATTTGAACCTCACCCAACCTCCCCAACTCTGCATAGATGTTTGACAGAACATATGTCATAGCATTTTTAGGATCCGACTCAAAAATAAGAGCTATTGTAAATACTCCTTACTTTACATTCTTATGTGGTAACAAACACCAAGCAAACATGTCCACACAACCACCATAAGTTTAATTGGCATTTTGATGATAGAGTTTAGAATCTCCCCAAGATATTCAACATGGTCAACAATGTTAATCGTGCACACATAATGCTCAATTATAGGTATAGTGCATTTAGAGTCACTCATGCCATTGAAGTATTTATAGGCCTCATCCACTAATCCTGTACCATAGAGAAATAATAATTATATTCATGTAGCTATCATTTTATTCTATCCTTTTTCCACATAAGCAATTAAAAAAATTAAAATGAGAACCCTCCTGCTTGGGGCAGGTGTATTTTCCAGTATCTTGTGGAGTTTGACAAGCTCAAGGTAGAATTTTTTTTTCTTTGTTTCATAGATGCATGTTCATGACCTATTTTATTTTTTTTTGCACAAGTCACATATGGGACTTGATCACTAGAAGTGGCAGATGGTACTCTTAGTTTGGGGTTTAAAGGATACAATTCCAAATATCTTGAAACTACAACTTGTGCCTTGTAGATCCCTTGCCTACATACCTAGAGACTAATAATATTTGATAAAAATACGAAATATTCTATTATGATTTAATGGATGTCCATGCCCTCATTGAAAACTCATGTTTTTTCACATATTAACAGTATGTTGGCAGAAGCGAAAACTAGATCTAGACATTTGAAAAATTGGGAGTGAATGGTTTTTGAGATGACAAAGGCATATCTAGAGGTGGTAGAGTATCAATGAAACAACAATTCTTTGGTTCTTTGAGTTTATTTCGAATTAGTCTACCTTCTCTTGACCATAAATGGAAAATGTGTCTCTTCTTACATAATTAATTTTTATAGGATTTTATGTTTGTCTATTTAGGTCATCTCAAGATGACTTGAATATGTTAATGGAATTTTTGCTCATATATTTTTATCATATAAGGGTGGAACAAATAATAATCATCTAGATATTTTTATTTTTTCCCTTATAATATTGATTTTAATGAAAAATATATTTCAGACTATTAGGTGAACTTGAGATGGAATCTTATCAAGAGGCAATGCTAAGGCCATCAGAAGATTCTCAAGAAAAACACCCCTTGTTTTAGAATAATATATGTAATAATCCACACCACCTCAACAGATAGAGTAAGTTGCAGGTCAAGGAAATGATGAAAATAAAATTAATCCTTTTCAAATTCAACAAGAATAATGTGCATTCCAAATTCAAGGATAAAACTTTGTGTTTTTTTTCCATCCATTTCAATTATCTAGGGCTTAAGGTTGGAATTAGGACACTAAATGATTTTCAAATGGTTCACATATGAACACCATAAATGGGATGAACAATTTACTTAAAAAAAACAAAAATCATAATACTTTATTGATTTCATTAATAGATTGACATAAAATAAAATCATGCTTCCATGCCTAGTAATTTTTAGCAGCAAGACATTCTAAAACAGTATGAATCTAGATGGAATTTATCATCCCCTTTATCCAAGAACCTTCAAAATTACATTTTCTGTTGTATATGGCTCTAATATTTTGATGTCACACTTGTATGTTAGTGGATTTAGAGGAGGCTTATGACTACGTTTGCGATAATGTGTAGGAGCTATAAAAGTGGTTATGTCTGGCATGATTTATTACAAGATGATTTCATATACCTGGCTCAAGGAAACTAATCTATTTTCAAGGGCTCACATCTCTCTGAGGATTGCTCAGGAAGAACTAATAGAACTTAGAATAGGAGATAGAGGCATCGTGCTAAGTGTTTCTATGTTAGAACATTTATCAAATTTCCTTAGTTGTATATGGTATCGATCAATTTTTATCTCTATCTTAGCATATAGTTTCAGCCACTGACCACTATTCTATCATGTCATTTAGTGAATGCAATTTTTTTTAATGCATAACTACTCCATACTATAATAGGACATTTATCCACTTAGCATCGAAGTGGTTTCCTCCTCAATACCTTGGGTTTAATGGGTTAATGTTGTTAACTTGTCAAAGAACATCTGAGATGGTTATTTTCTAGATAGAGAGTCTATTTTATTTATTTCAATTAGAGAAAAATAATTTTTTTGTTTTTGTTTTTACAACCATGGTTTAAGAACTTGTAAGAATTTATTTTTGAAATTATAGGGTCCTCATCATAGAAAATATTGATGTTTTAATAATAAAGGACTGATTACTTATGATTTGTGTCTTTAGATCATTATCAATAAAGTTCAAATGGGAAGATGTTGATCCCAAACTTGCTTTGGAAGGACCCCATTTAGGTAGATACCAAGATACACTCTCTTCTACGAATAGGTCTCTAGTAGTCTATAAACAAAAAATAACCAATTGAGAATAAAGCACAAGACAAATAACTAATTCTCTTTACAATGGAAAAGGACCTTAAATCCCATTCTAGGGTACCCAAAACATGGTGTTAAACATCAAATTGAATATAGAGGATAATCATAATCCATTAAGGGCAAAGAATGATGTATTTTTTGGTTCTATGATTATCTCCAAGGATCAACAAATAAGTCATATGGAGGGAAGGCATCTTGGACCCCTTTGGAGCATGGAGAGTGCAACATATACAAGATGATAACCCATAGCTTCTACAATATATACCATGGTGCAGATGTTGTAACACAAACATAAGATAAAGGAATTGTGTGTACTAAGGGACTCTCTATTGAAGAAGAAGAAGAAGAGGAAGGGGAAGAAGAGGAATGTAATTCAACTTTTGACAAAATATAAAGAAAGCTAGCATGAATAAAAAAACCTAAAAAACTAAACGGTGGAGAAGTTTCTCTTCCACCTTCTTCCAGTAGATCTTTGGGAAGGTCAAATTCGAAAATAAAGTCCAAAAATAAAACAAATAATTTTAGATTTCATTTTATTGAATAAGAGAAATTTTTTATAGCCACAAAGCCCATAGCCTCCAATTTTTTCTTGCAGTTGATCTCTTGTGATGGAATTGTTATCAAGGATCAAATTTTCTTGGAATTCCTTACTCCAACTAATAGGTATATTGTGATGAATCTAGATCATCTTCATTTAGAATGAAAGTATTTTCGTCTACATCCTTTGTAGCCAAGAGGGTTACAATAGAAAATGAATTCGAGATGATGTTTGAAAATCCACGTCTGGTACATCTTCACCTAGAAAATACTTTAGTGGTAACATTGTTGTGACCAAAATTGAAAAGGAAGTCGAATGAGAAGAGCCTAATTTGAAGAGAAGTACTTCATATAATGCTATCAAGTAAAGTGTGTTAGTGTATTTCATTGATTTTAATTGTGCTTTTATCAAAAATATTGGCTTACTTGATGGGAAGCTGTCAAAAATGTTCACAGAATCAATGAAACAATATGTTCTCATTCCTACACTTACATTAGTCAAATTTGAATTGAACATGATTATGTTGTCCTATTGTTTGTGTGTTTTCACTCAATGATTTTTACAAGGTTTGGTGTTCTACTTTGATAAAATATTTGAAACTTTAGCAATGATATATTGATTTCAATGTCTCTAGAGTGTTCTTTTGACTAGATTTTATAAATGCCAGGTGAATAACATAGATGCAAAAATGACCTATAAATGTCTTAATGATTTTGTAGATTTAATTATTATACTAAATATCAAAATATTTAGTGTGCACAAAGTTTAGTAACGCAAGCATAGCTTGTGGAATTCCTATGTATAGGAAATGGTATCCTTTTCAGAAAATTTGAGATATTAGAATATGGAATATAATAATCTTGTGAAATATATTTAAGAATTCTAGATTTCTCATTTGCTTTGTGTATGGAAAAAAAATAATTCATAGAAGTTTGACTAGGTCTCATTCCCCTTCTATGGGGAGATCAAAAGCATTAACATAGTCCTCCAGTGTATGTTCCTTGGTAGAAGTACAAACAAGCCTATAATATGTCTAAAATCCTTACTTGAGAGGAAATATAGACTTTTAAATAAAATTTATTGCTTTGATATTTTTTATTGCATCTATGATCAAGTTTTATAGTTAATAATTGAGTTTCTTTCTATTGGCAGAACTTCCAAGTTGAACATCCTTATTGAAATATTGAATGATCAGGAAACTAGTGGACCTTGAGCTAAATGCATCCTAGAAAAGATCAAGACTTTCAAAAAATCAACAAGTCTAGGAATGAGACCCAAAAACTTCCATCCAAATAGCTAAAAGAGAGTAACAAATTAAAAAGGTTATCCAATGGTACTTGTGCTATGACATAGATCAAAAATCACATTATTTCTTATAGTAAAACCTTAAACTTGGTAGCTAATAGTGGTTCTTAGAGATCAAAGTAATTTAGGAACTCATTCAGGGAGGATAAAAATATTATCAAAAGAGATCACCATCAAAGGTAAAAAAGTAACCTTTAGTGCCCATTCTCCCACCCAATAGCTCAGCTTAACATAGGATGCATGCATAATTGGTCCTATAAATAAAGGAAGAACCCTCATCTACCATCCCCCACGAAGTCTTGAATGCATATTTTTTCCTAGCCATCCACTTCAATGCAAGATGCTCTCTTTTTACCATTGAATCTTGGACTCCAAGCTCTTGGAGGGTCAAAACCTTTTTTGATCTCCTCCCTGCAACTGTTCCAGGTTGTTATCCCCATTAGGATGGTGTACCAATCACCATAGGTTCTCTTGGCATTCACTACAAGTCTTTGACAAATAGATCTGACTCTTCTCTTATCGGTGCTCTGTCCTGTAGGACAAAATTTATTTTGGGGAAGAAGGGATTTATGTATGAGACTGGACAACATGAGATGCCAAATCTAGATCTTGTTCCCTAGTTGACATAGGTTTTGGTTTCAAGGGGCTTGAAGATATGGATTTTTCAAAATCCAAATCCTTTGCTGAAGTGGCCTCCAAACTATTGTTGAGATCTATGCCCAAGGCCCTCATCCTTACTTCCTCTACTAATATGGTGGTCTTTGATGAGGAGGTTACCAAGAAAGTGATTTCTGACAAAAATTTCTTTGCGACCCATGACAACATCTATAGATTCACAAATCTCTAGGCTAAACTTCAAGACCTCCATTCCTAGATTTTGGAAAATTGGCAACCCCTCTTATAAGGTAATCTCGAGATTTGCCTTAGTGATAAGAGTTTTTTAATTATTGTTTTTTACTATTGTAAGGATAAGGATTTGATTCAAAATCATTTTTGGAGCCTGAATCTCCATTCTTTGATTATGAAACCCTGATCCCTCATTTTAAATCCCCTTATTGAACCCTTGAATGAAAGACCTATTTGGATTCACCTTATTTACCTCCCTTTCTAGTTCTGGTCTGAACCCAACTTCAAATCCATAGGTAACTCATTGGGTAAATTATTGCAAACCCACCCTGACACTACTAATTTTTTGCATACCACCTTTGCCACAATTTTGTTCAATATTGATACCTCAAAGGATCTGCTAGATAAACTTTTTCTACAAGTGGGTGACTATTCTTGAACCCAACCTCTTGACTATAAAGGTTTGTTTTTCTTTTGCTAAAGCTATTTTAATATAGGTCACTTGACTAAAGAGTGTAGGATTCATAAAAAAAGAAGGAATCTTCCTGGTAGTTAGAATTTTGCCCCACCCATCTCACTGTGAATGCCCAAAAATCTAAGAATGATGATTTAGATTCATCTTTAGAAGATCCTGAGCCCTTGAATGTAGATCATTTCAATCCCCAAGACTCAAAGTGGGAGCATAAGGTAGACCCTCCAATTTCAGAAACAAAGGGGCCAATTTTGACTATGAAAACCCCTATTGCTAAGGAAGTTATTAATCCCTCTAGAACATCAAGGGAAAAACCATTGGTTGTTGCTTCAATGGTAGATAAATCTTAGCCTTTAGAATCTATTAAAAATTTAATACCTATAGCCTCAGATTTTACTAAAGATGGGGGTGGACTAAAGTGTAGAAGAAGAAAAGTGGAAGAAGATAGGAGTCCACCATGACCCTCCATTCTTGGGGGGGCTACAAAAATAATAAGGTTTGGTTCATTTAATAGTTGAGGACAGTAGGGTGTGTATGTGTTGTTCTACATGAAATCTATTTTGACCCACCTAACTCTCTTGGAAGAGCTTTAGTTTTGGTCTTTTTTGGTAGAAACTTCATAGAAATTTCCTATGTAATTCTTTCTATGCCTCCTCAGTCTTTGGCAGAAGACCCTATCAAGGGGGTTCTTGGTCACCCATTCAATTACCACTAGCTGAGGCATCTTTTTTACAATTTTTTTATCTTTTAGTTTCTTCTTTGTACTGTTGGATGAATATTTTGTCGTCAACAAACTGAAGACAAAATGGGTATATCAACCACAGCATAGGGACATTTACACCACAAAAAGTATGGGTTTACCAGATCTGGATGAAGTAAATCTCTCCTCTCATCAAGGGGAGGTTCCCTATAAATATTTATGCACTGGATATATGAATATAATTAAGCAAAAAATAACACATGGGGTGATATAACATCATCTACCTCTCTTTTTTCAGAGGTAATGTACAAAGAATAAAAGAGGAAAAACCTGGTCATTGCTAAAAACACTCCTCTTCTTTTAGGAATGGTATCAAATGGGGAGCAGGAGATCACCTGAAGTAACAAAAACCACAAGAACAATTATGCAAGCACAAAGTCTTTCGTAATCTCCTTCACCGATCTGGAACAAGCGTAACCATAGAGTGAAATGAAGCACAAAGTCTTCACCTAAAACTACAAAAGATAACTGAATCTCAAAGATAAAAGTAGCTCAAAGTCTATCTTCTACCTTTTAGAAACACCCTCAGATAATATTAACACACCCACTTTGCTTATTAAATCAAATAAACAAGACATTACCAAGAAAAGGACATAAGAACTTTTTCCTAAATAATACAGATAATTTCAACACAAAGTTTGAAATAAACCTGCTTCTCATTCATTTAACAAAATATGATTTACAAGTTTGAGCACAAAGTCTCAAAAAGTGTTTCAATTTTGACAGAGTTTTTGCTCTCTATTATCCAAGATCATTTACAAATGAGGTCTCCACTATATATAGGGAGAAAATCCTCAAAAACTAGAAAATAATCAAATACAAAAATATCTCAGTCAAAGATGACTCATCTTTGACTTTGAGATATTTTTTTGAAATATTTACCTATAATTACATCTTACAAAATTGCATGCACTTTTCATAAAACAAAAGTGCATAAGGAAAGAAGAAGAAAGAAGAGGAAGAATTCAGTTCTTGCTGCCAGATTTCTTCATATGAGCATCGTACATAGTGATGGATGCCTGAATTTCTATGCTATCTGACGCAACCGTGTTCTTGGAGATGATTCTGGCTCTGATTAATTCATCCTTCAATGTTGTGATGGCCTTAGCATGACCAGTTAACCTGGATTTTAGATTTTCCAAAGTTAACTGAGCGTCTAGAATATTGTCTATAGAAGACATTGAGAAGGATTTTTATTCAAAATCTCTCCGAATCATCTCTTTGAAACTCTGAATCATTTCTTCCACTGGGAGGAACTGATTGTCCTTAGAGGTTAGGTCACAAGGCAACTCTTCTAGTTTATTTAGCAGGCTTAGGTCGCTCTTCTCACTAGCCTCCTTGAAAGCTTTGAGATCATCAATCAAATCTTTGAGTACTTGGATCCTGAAAATGAGTGACTCCTTGATCTCAACATAAGAGTCCTTGCTGGTGATGACATTGATAGATATTAAGGTGCTTTTCTTCAGATCCCTCATCTCCTTCCATTTGCTAAGATCCTTTTCTGAATTATCAATCTCCTGAGAGATAAGAGAGACAAAGTCATCCAACTCCGCTCTTACCTTCTTCATCTTACCCATCCTTTCTACAACCTCTGATAACAAAGAAACTCCCTGAGTATGCATTCTTTCAATATAATCCTCCAGGACTTTTCCCTTCAAGTAAGTCTTCTTTGCTTTTTGAATGACTGGGTCATCTATAGAGAAGGCCTCTAGAGTTGCCGCTTCAGGGGGAAGAGTGAACTTTCTTATTACTGCCGTTAGCTGCTCTGTCTTGGCCTTGTAATAATCTTTCATCTCCTTCTCTCGGTCAAATTTTTGGACCATGATGTCCATAGCAGGCTGAAGGTCGCTTTTCTCACCCTCATGAGTAACTTTGCCAAGTTCAACACAAGAGACAAAAGACTGCTCATTTCAAAACCCTCAAGGGTTACGTTTTGTGGAGGTTTGGCAATTTCTAGAAATTTGTGCCCTTTTTCTTCGACCAATTTTGAGAGGATCCTTGGCCTTTTTGGAGCTTTGGCTTTCACCGACACTATTTTGTCAAAGTCGAAGTCATCTAGAGAGATGGCCAACTTTTTTCTTTTGGGGGTGAAAGCTGTCATCCAAGGTGGGAGAGAAGTATCTATTGTGGCAATAGTTCCCTCAGTTGGTGTTACTGCGGTAGCTTCTACATTGCTAGTGGTGATAGTGGTCGTAGTTGGAGTAACCAGTGAAACTGTACCAACTACTGATTCTAGCTTTTGTGTAGGGCTTTCTGCCAAGTTGAAAGAAGGAGATAATAAACTTGGAATGGACTTAGAAGAGCGAGGAGAACCTCCAGAAGCGCCCTGAGGATCGCCAAATATGACTTTGGAAGGAGAGGCAGCTCCAGAAGAGGGAACGTTGATTGGAGAGATAGGAGAAGAGGGCACCACAGGAGACTGAGGGGGAAAAGGAGAGATGCTCTTGAGTGGTTGTGCTTCTTCTTGTGAGAGTAGAGGTCCAGTGCTTGGTTGCCCTGACGGTTGATCATCTGTTTCCATTAGCTGGGCTGCCTATGTCTGAGGGCTCTGTTCCTCGGTTCCTTTTGCTGCTGCTTTAGGCTCTTCAACAGTCTTTGATTTCTTAGATACAAAAATGATTCTAGGCTTGTGAGGCCTAGAAGGGGAAGGTACATCACCTTTATTTTTGGTTCTATTCTCTAACTTTTTCTTCATCTCTACTTGATATTCAGCCTCTGATCTCGTGATGAATTCTCTCAGGATGATCCCTTTGGCTGCTAACCAATCATTGGTGTTAGCCAATATTGGTTCAAATCTTTTTCTCAAAAAAGTCAGCTCTTTCTGAGACCACTAAGTTGGAGGAAGAGGGGAACCAGCAACCTTTTCAATCGGGTATTTGTTATTGACGATGTTTCCATCATCTGCGAGACTGGAAGGGATCTCTACAAGTCCCAGATATTCAATCTGGTCTAGGGTCAGCCTGCAATAATCCATCTTTTTGATCTCTTCAGCCATCCTCAGGTCGATCCAGATGTGTTCAATCATGGGCTCATGGAACTAGGTTTTCCTTCTGATTTTGTCCTTGACTCTCCTATAGTCAAATTTTGCTCTTCTCTTGAATGGTTTTAGAGTGACCATCTGCATTTTTGTTTCCATGACTTTGGCTTTAGCTGCTATTATAATGGAATATTTGCCAATTTCGATTGGAAACTGAAAACCTAGCTTTCTCAGCTCCATTTTTCTGGTATGCATGACAATCAGTTGTCGGCAAAGTTCCATTAGAATCAGCTTATCAGAAGGGAACCTAGGGAGCATATAGGGGTAGCCTTGGAAAAAGCCGACCCAAAGATGGTAGAAGGTGGGGAATTACAGGAACATGCACTTGTAATCATTGATGACTGCCCAAGCCTCATTTGATACTCTCTTCTGCTCAAGCTGAGGGTTGAAGAGACATAGAAATACGGTGAAGAAGGCGTCATTTATCCTTTTGAAATGGCATGTTGATCCTTGCAGAGTCAATTGGGGGTAATATGAGTACACTGGAGTTGTCTTTCTAACCCACTCTATGATTAAGTCTGGAAAAGTTTGCATTACAGAAGCTATATACACAAGGTACAAAGTCATATAAAACTTTTAAGAAGTCTATACCTTGGTTAGCTACTCATGGAGGGCATTGTTGATCTGCTCTCCCCAAAAGATGACCTGTTTGCCTTAGAGGATGATTTTGATGAATGGATACATCTATTCATGGAACAGTGAGGAAGACAGGAGACCTCGTACTCTACTGAGAAGGGTGATCAAGTCACCAACCTCTTCAATGAAGTCACTCCTCAGAAAGTTCTGCGGCCATCTTGATAAGTTGGTCCTCGGGGTCTTCAACCATTTGTACTTCATTTCTTTCTTTGCCCTCTCGGGGTCTTTGTCGTATTCCTTCTGGGCATTCACGAAGTCAATCTTGGTTACTTCGGTGGCTGGAGGTTACATGAAAACTTTATCGATAAATTTAGGATCCAGCCGAATCACTACATTGCCGCTTGCATCTGAGACCAACCTGGACTCTTTGTTGTAGAAGTGGGCACATTGGAGAACGAACTCTGTATATGTGCCGCTACTAGAAAAGCTACCACCAGGTGGATGTTGCTCTTGACGATCCTTTTTATCCCAGTGCTTGGGTTCGTCGCCTTTGTTCGAGTTATGAATTCGACCATGTCCACGTGGCCAATTTCTGTGTCCCAAATGTTGTCGACATTTGAGGAGACTGACGTGAGCGAGAAGATGCCCTGATATTTGTATTTTATGGTCTTCGCCTTTTTCAGAGATGCTTCAGACATGGGAACTAGTTTTAGTCGGATAGGTGTCGATGAGCAAGAGTTCTCTGAAGGTGCTTGGAACATAATCATGAGATTAGCAAAAAGTGGATGAATGGGGAAAATGCAATTTAAGTGATCATGGTCAATGGAGTTTGCTAAAAAAGGCCAGGTTGGAAAAAGGACTAGAAAATGAGGAAGAAAGGGAAAGAAAAAGTCAACACGAAAAATCCTCCAGAGTTGGGAAAATTTAGAGGAGGGACGCATGGGTGGCAAAATTTTCCGCCCCTACAGGTTGGAGTAAAAGAGATGCAAGGGCAGCAAAATTCGCTACCCCTGCAGGAATGGCCTGCACGGGCGGCAAATTTCACCGCCCTTGCAAGAAGAAAGGGGAGAATGTAGGGGTAGCAAAAAATGCCACCCCTGCACGTTGAACATACTTCAGCGATGAATTTTGCCGCTGATGCATGCCTGGCAATGAGCAGGCACGGGGGGCAAAATTCGTCACTTATGTGCGAAAGAGAGAGGGCGAGAAAGATAAGAAGCCAGGACGGTGAAAATCATCACCCATGAAGGTGAGGACTGTGGGGGGAAGCCGAGATGCAGGGGTGGTGAAAATTGCCTTCCTTGCGTGTTTTGGGAAAAACTTGAGGGTACGGGTGGCAAAATTGCCGCTCGTGCGGGATCAAAAAAGATCACGGGCAATGGAGAGGGATGGCATTTTTAGCCATCCCCAATAGGTAGAAAGCTTCCACAATAACTTAAAAATGATAAATAAACTAAGGAAGAACAAGAAAAACAAATGTAAAAAACAAGACCTACCTGGAAAGCCGTGCGCACCACAAGCTCGAATCCACAAAAATGCGCTTCAAATCGCTCGCCAAATGGCCCAAACGTAGAAGGCAAGAGGAGAGGAGGAAGCAATGAGGAGAAATGAGGCTCAAATCGGTTTATATGGGGTGAAAAATGACCCCAACAACCCACCGCGTGCGGCAATAAATGTCGTGCATGGAAATCGAGGCATGCTTGGGTGGTAAAATTTGCTGCCCTTGCATGTTTTGGTGAGGTCAAATGTAGGGGTGGTGAATTTTGTCACCCTTGCAGGTCAAGATGTAGGGGTGGAAAAATTTTCCACCCTTGCAAGAAAAATGCAGAGGCGACAAATTTTTCTACCCTTGCATTACAAAGGTCAAAATGCACTGGCGGCAAAATTTGCCGCCCGTGCACGAAACGGAAGAAAAGACTAACTCTAGAAGAGGCAGTCTGGGGGAGGGGTTCCTTGGTCACAACGAGATCGTAACCACTATCGCGTTCCTAGGCCAAGATGAGAATGAATTCAAAATTCATCTCGAAAACAAACTTAGAGAGACAAAAGATGAAACAGACAAGTTTTGTAGGGGGTTGTTCCAAAAACGGGCTAAGCTGACTTTGGAAACAACATGAACAATGTTGCAGGGCCTTTCAATCCCATATTTAACCAATCTAATAAAAAAGGTAACAATGTAACTTTATATTAAACTTTATTTTATGTTTTTTTTATGGTCATGTAACTATTGAAATTCAATACAATTTTAAAAATGATAAGGTAGTGAGAATTTCCTTCCATTTGATGGTTAGGTTTTTGCACCCCATCCATGGTAACCATAATGCCTTCTCATAAACATTAAATTCCTTTAATTCATCCTTCATCATGGATTTTCTCATTTTTCCTTTTTATTTGGTTAAGTAGACAATCTTTAGTAAGTAGTTTGATAGATAAATCACAAGCAAAAAGTAACCATGATGTAGAGGGAACCATACCAGTAGTTGAATCGAGGCAACATCTACAAGAATGCAAGTTGAAATCCCAAATTTCCATTTATGTTTTGTTTAGAATGAAGAACAAAATATGTTCCATGTTATCAACTTTTATCTTATTTCTATTCCTTTCTTATAATGAAAACAAGATTTATTAGATGAAAACCAAGATAGATCAAAGACTCAATTCTTCTGGAGGATCTTAAAATTGCAAGCACCAAAATACATCTTGACTATCATATATTTCTAATGAATATCTATGGTTGTAATCTAGTCAAACAAAATAATGTCTAAACATTGTACAGAGAAATGTTTCATTTGCAAAAGTGCATGTTCAAGGAAATAATATTAGTAGTAGTTTTCACTACATTTAGTGAGAATTAAAAAATTTAAATGAAATAATTTTGTAGTAATAATGTTTCCTGCACCTTCCTTATTTTTAATTTGGATTCTTATTACATAACAACTTTACCTACTAGTCAAATGTAGTAAGAAACAAGTCTATACAAATATCAACATATCTAAGGTGAAATAAATTTCATTCATCATAGTTTCTTGCTCTTTGTCCACCTTTTAATCTACAACTCTTCCTGGTGTTTATTGTGCTACGCTATAGTATTGTTTTATAGAAGAATGGCAAAATTGGGTTTAGTTATCATTGAAAAGGATGATATTTTATCTCTTCCATGTGTTCCACGTACAATAGTTACTACACTTTACTTTTTCAAGGTTTTGATAAATTATGAATCCATCATAAGAGTTGGTATTATTTTTTGGAGTCTTCCTTTCAAATATTTATAAAAATATATTATTCTTTGCCATTGGATATCTGACCCCTATTTTGATAGAGTTGTGTCTTTCATAGTTTCTTTATGTAACATCAATAATGCACAAAAGTTGTGTGTTAATTTGTATTTTCTTGAAAGTGTCTAAGAATATGGAGTGTTACAAAATCCAAATATGTAATTAAAGTTAAAAAAAGACTTGGGAAATTAGTTTAAGTTGTTTGTAAAACAATTTGATGAAAACTATAGTTTGCATTGACAAATGTGAAATTTCATTAAACTTTGCATATGCATTTGTACGAGTTCCTCAAGTCCATCACTTGAAATACCTTATCATTTCCCCTCACCATTACCATCGAGCTCACCTTAAAATATTTCATTACATTCATGTGTTGTATGGCCTTACCATTCCCCAAGGTTTCACCATTACTCAAGTTTACAGTGAAACAAAATGTCATCTATGAGTTGCCATTTTCAATTATTGATTATGGACAAGGATGTTATAAGAGTGGATTTGATTGAAATAAGATTCCATATCTAATGTGTTGCTCGAATCAATGATGTAATGCCGCTAAAGTAGGGAGAAGACATGGAGGTCCTAGAGTCTATATTGTTACTTTCATGCATCCATGTTACTAATATAGTAACACTTGGAAAAAAATTTACATCCTTTTTGAATTTATTATCAATGTAACTTTTTAAAATAAATACACAAACTTACATGCCATAAAATTTATTTCTCTTTACTAATCCTTTACTTCACACTCATAAACATTTAATAAAAAAATTAAAAGATAAATACAAATCCATTTTATCATTGCTCGTACCATCACACAACTATTAATTATTAGCAGTTGTCCTGAAGGTGCAAGGAATGTTGGAGGTTAGTTAAATGTAGCTGATATCTACAAAATAAAGTATTCTAATTTTTTGTTTTCTTTACTAAGTATTTTTTGATGGATGAAAGTGATGTAAATCCAATAGTTTCATTAAATTTGCATAATCCAAACAGACACAAATGCAATCTAACATAAAATTTGGTTGACACATTTCACACAAGGGTTTGGAAATGGAATTATGATTATTTTTGGCATAGATCATGTTTAAGTACATTATGTAAACATTTTTTCATCAACCCCATCACATCGTGATTGATCACCTTGATGAATGGTTGAGAAAAATAATCACAAATAGTTGAAGTCTTTACAACTTAGATCTTGATTATCTTTACCCATATCCACTTCAATTTTTTATCCAAATTTCAAACCTGAGATCCCAAATATCTATTGGTTGATTCAGTTATTGATCAATCTACCCCCATTATTACTTTACACTAACTTAATTTTACATCCAAATGCATTCTTATAGATTATAAAAGTGGTGAAATATTTCAATGTGAGTTGGGCAATGATGGTGAGTGTAGACATCTAATTCCTAACACCATTTGTGTTGAAATTATCAATCTTACTCGAATTGCACTCAAATGCACATTTTAGGTCAAAATCCATAAAACACACTAAATGGTTCAAACTTGTCATTTACAAGTGCTAATTTAGGTCAAAGTTTCCCTAAATGGGGCAATAAAATTTATGGGTTAGCTAACTTTGATGAATTCATTTTGAGTCAAAATGAGGATTTTGTCTTTGGTGTTTTGGATCACTCTTTTCTCCTAAATTCATTGGTACATGCTATGTATCTTTGTTATTTTGTGTTGGAAAGATCCTAAATGGAAATATGGTTTTGGTGCATCTAAAGTTACCTTTTTATTCTTCTTGAGTCAAATTGAAACTCATTAATATTTATTTTTGACCATTTTGATTAATTGAGGGCCAATTTTCAAATAATTACACAAATGTTGATTAACCTTGTTTAAGGCAAATTAATCCAAATAAAGAGCTTAATTTTATTTTCCATGAGAGTTGTTGAATATTTTTTTTTGAAAATTGATTCCTATTAACTGCATCATTAGATGACCTCATTTCTTGGGAAGACATCCCTAGGCTATAAATTCCACAAATATCAAGATTATGGGTCACCCATGCCTAGTTAATGCCTCCCATGCCTCTTCCATGCCCATTCTTCCAAAGTCATGATGAATATAATTATGGATTTAATTCCAAATATTAGGATTATCCATGGCCACACATCTCAATCTTGAGATAGACGGTCATGGTTGATCCTGACCAATCTAAAAAATCTATAAATAGAGAGGCCATGGACATGAATTTTAATCTTGAATATTGCAAAGTTATATTGTTAAATTATTTCCAAAATCCTTTGCATTTGATCATTGATTTTGTTTGAAAGCTTCATTGATAGGCTATTTTAGTCATTTGGAATCATGAGCCTTGGTTTTATGGAGTGTTCTTGCGACATTGGAAGAGCTTCCCACCATTGTTGACAAAGACAAGGATGCTTGATCAAGGGAAAACATGATTTTGAGCCACATAGGCATGGTGAATCCATTTGGTAAGGTAATATGATGTTGCTTTCTTTCATTTGTTTCTTTCTATCATTTGTAATTCTCATAGGAATAGATAGGCTTAGTTCTTTATGCATTTTTCATTATTTATGGACTAATGCTTGACTAACTTTATTTGAAATCCTTTTCACATCTTGGCACACCTGGTGGGACTAGACACATCTCACACCTGAAGAAGATCATTTTTTAGCTTTAAAATATTCATTTGGACCTTTAAAATTCTTACAAACTGATTTTCTAACTTTATTTTGCCATTTTTGTTTGTCACAAATTTACACAATAATCGACATTGGCTAGTAAAATTGACATCGATTGGATAGCTTAACCAATGTCAGTTAGTAAAATTGACATCAATTAGATACCTGTCTATAGTCACATTGGTATAACTGATGTCAGATAACTAACATCACTTAGCAAAAATAACCATTATCGGTTGTATATAACTGACATCGGTCACTATGTTTTTCTTAAAACATAGACCTGAGAGCTCATTTTCAAAGTTCATTGTTTCAAACCCAAAAAGAGCATCAAGTTTAAAAGACATGCTAACATTTTTGTTGCAGGACCAAGCTTGGAATTTGATAAAAAACATGTTTTAGATCACCTTTTGCATGCTTAAAAATCAATTAAGAACTTTGTTTTGGTGTTTAATGAAAATTTTATATGCTTAAATGAATGTTTTCAAAGTTCACAATCTTAAGACCAAGGGGTCAAATGAATACCACCAAATCCTTCATTTGGGCTTAAAATTAAACACACTTGTCAATTCTTGTTTTCAATAGTTGTTTAATTAGATTTTGTTTGGCAAAAAGAGGGGTGTTGCATGTATGCACTTCCATTTGTCCCCTTTAGGGAACCTTTCGAATCAAACATGCCATTCCTATTGCAAATAGCCAAGTCCAAGGCTTATAAATAATGTCATCTAAATCACTCCCTAAAAACTCGTCAAAGTTTGGGTGACCTTGAAAATGACCCTAAAGTTTTTTTATTTTATCCTTTCTTTATTTTTATGCAAACTTGGCTTGTGAGGGGGATGCCATTACCTCCCATGAGTTCTTTATAGAAGATTTAACTTGGGGTTTCATCTCCCAGCATTGACTTCATTTGGATCCTAATTGGAGTTACACATGGGATGTATTTGCATTTGGACATCGTACTACATTGAGCGAATAACATGATGTAGTGGTTATAAAAAAGACTAGACCTTTTTACAACTATCCAATGCCATAGTCACCGAATTTCCATGCTTATCTTTTATATCGTTTGACGTGGAAATCATTGTGTAATTGATTCCCCTAAAAAAATTGAAACCTTGCTAGTTTAGTAGACTCCACTTTGCCATTCTTTGTCAATTGAGACTTAAGACGTTTGTTTTTTGTGATTAGCCTGGTCTTGATTTGTGGCTAAAACTGATTTTTAACTCATTAAACTTAACCAAAACACATTGTCCTCAATTTTCTTGAGTAAGGGAGGCATTATGTTGTCCAATTACAAAATTCATCTTTTCCTTGTTCAAATTGTTATAAAAAACTTTGTGTCATGTCATTCACTTTGGCACAGTCATGCTACCCAATTGAGTCTAGATCTTTCACCCAATTTGTTTAAATCCTTCATTTATAATCCACATTCAAAATTGAACCTTTCTGAGTTCTAAGGGTTGGTGTGTCAAAGTGGGTTCACCATTTGCGCACTAAGCTTATTCTAACTTGGGTTCAATTTTCCATTTGGATTGAAGGTCATTTATTAAGACTCAAAATCACATTATCATCTTGGTGGACTCGAGTCATCTTGTGTATCGCTCATGCTTTGAGTCCTAGAACATATTTTATCCTACTGAAATCATGTGGCAGTGTTGTGATACCCATTTGGTCCTAGATTTATACTTAGTGATTCGTGTATGTTTTTACATCTTGAGTTGCTTAGTCCATTTTTTCTTCTTCATAATCTGGAGAGTTTTCCTCTAAACTTCTAGGGTCAAATTGTCAAAGTTGAAGCTAGATTTTTAAGTATGAGTGTATCACAAAGATCTAGGCTTTGGTGTACTAGTTTTCACCATGGGTCTTTGAGTTACCTTACCCTCTTCTAATCTATATGATTTCATCCTTACCAAAGGTTGAGTAAACTCATGAACCAAATCTTCTAAAATTGTGTGTGGTTTCAAACCACCCTCCCTTATAGTCTCATTGGTACCTTGGTTATTTGTTTGAAAGAGAGCCAAAGCATACTTTGTTTGGTTTCCAAGCATTGGTCAAAATTTAGTCAAACACATGGAACCACTCTTTTAGACATAACTCAAAGGTTCACTCATTGTGGGGCTTCTTATGGCCTTTGTTATGAATATGAGAAATTTTATGATGGTCAAGGTAACCCTATTATTTTTTATGATATCCCCACAATAGTAGGATCCAAAGATGATTACAATGAATATCAACCCCAAGAAGATCAAGATGAAGCCCTTCTTAGATTGATAGAATCAGGGGCTAGACTACCTCCTGACATTCTTATAGAACAATTGCATACCTTAGTTAGAGAAAGAAAGCAACAATGACAAGAACAAGATTTTGCACAAATAGACGTACCCTCTTCCTCTAACAAAGGAAAATAAATAAAAATAGAGTCAAAACCCATAAATTTAGATCTTCTAGCTAAGATCAAGATAATAAGTCAACGATATGCAGATAAACTTGTCATAGACTTAATTGACTCCCTAGTTGCCACTTCAATTCACAATGATGCTTTGAAAGAACAAGGAAATGTGGTTGAAAATTTTCATTGAGGAAATCCCTTGGGACAATTTGGCTAGTTCTTTTCAAATACCACAAAAATTGGTAAACAAACATAGAAATTTCCAAAATCAACAAAGTATGACACAACTAAATTTAGGGAATGTTTTACAATCCAAGAATCAATGGCCTATATTATCAACTCAAAGAGAAAATGAGAACCAAGTCATGGATCAAAAGGTATACACTCCCTATAGATCCACACAAAACTAGGGACACATTCCACCCCAATAATAACAAAACTAGGGGAACATTCCACCCCAACAGAAACAAAACTAGGGGCACATTCAACCCCAGCAACACGAAAACTAAACATTCAAATTATGTAAATCTATGTAACAAGAATTAATAGTCATAACAATTACCAAAATTTTTATTCCAAACTAAGATTAAGAACAAATATGTAGCCACGATCATTGTACAAAACGAATCATGAAAATGATTGTACATTAAGTTATTACTAAAAGTTGCACGAAAAGTGCAAGTTACGTTGGAAGGAATGAGTGTTTTCTTTTCATTTATGAATAATATGGATATTTGTTTAATTAATGTTAGTTTGTCTTAATAGATTAAGGGAATTGGGGTTACATATGTTGAGCATAGGATTAGGTTCCTTGAAATTGAATTTCCAATCACAATAATTATTTGTGATAGGGTCTCCCAGACTCCCAATTTGGTTAGAAAATGTAAAGCTGAGATGGATGAGATGAATGATGTCCAAATCATGTTTCATGGTCTCTTAAGTGTTATCCATGTTGTTGGTGTGGATGTACATCAAAAAATAATTGAAAGGGAATTTCAAGATATGGATACCACACTCTACATAGTGCCACATCTAATGTGTCCATTCTAACTGAAACTCGTAATAAAAATTTAGTAATTACATAAGAGAACATAGATTGTAATATCCTTTTACTTCCCCACGTGGATCCTTCTAATTCAAAAAAGAAACCTCTCATTTTTTATAATCCATCATTCCCATTTATAAAAATTGTGAGAACACATTTAGGCCTTGAATTCGATCACTTAAAAGATGAAGATAATTTTGAATTAGTTTGGTTAGCAAGAATGTACCTTTTTTTCGGTCGGTTATATATTTCTATATTCTTTTTTGATATATGAGCTCAAACAAAAATAAAATTTATCCACTCATGCCACTACACTCCTTGACTATCACTGTAAGTTGCGCCTCCCAGTGTAATAAACTAAATAATTAAAACAAATATTTTAGTGACATCATTTTGAAAAAAAACTCAATTTAAAAATTTTATTTATAATAATTAATATATCAAATTTATGTTTATAATTCTGATGTATCCTAACTAAAGACTAATGGAAGATTGATTAGATCATTAAACAAAGACCAAACATGATTGTAGATCCTCGCAAAATAACCCAAAACAACCAATTGGAAGGATGAAAGAGACCAATCATGACTTATAAAAATGATAATAAATGTTTGTCGTCTATCGCCACTTTTGAAGATTTTAGTCCTTCCATTTAATTCCCAAATAAAGCCTCCAAAACCAATCATAAATTATACTAACCAACTAAATGTGGGTCTCCCTCTACCCTTCCCATCAATTCATAATAACGTAAAATCAAATATGTGCCAGCCAACGTATAATGAAAAGCATGATCAAATAATTTTTAAACGTAGGAAACATACGTGATACAACTCGCACTCCCAAAAAGAAACATGACCACAATACATATAAATTATATATATGACCTATTCAACAAGGAGGTAAATGCATATTTTTAGTCTGTTGAAAGCAGAAAGGGGCTTTCTGAGTCCATTGAAATCCTTGACTGAAACGGGATGTAGTTTGCTTGAGTTGAAATATCTAAGATAAAAAGAACAATGGCGATGTTCCTCTTGGGCTGAGTTAAAGAAAAGAATAGAATAGAATTTGATATGGAAAAAATGTTAATGCTATTGGATACAATGCCATACTATGAGCACCGATTAATGTCTCTATTTCTTGATGTCAAAACCAACAACAACGACAAACTGATGGATCTCGTTACCTTTTTTATTACTGTACTCCCATCCAATTTCTCATATCTTCCTCCACAATACAACAAAAACAAGGTGTGGTGATGGTGTTAAGACTAAGTTTCCTATTGCCTACCTCAATGATGCTACTACTACATTGATAGAAACTAGTTTGAACCTTCGGATCTCCATCTTCCTTTGTCAAGTTGTGCAACCTTAGATTGGTGGGATGGATCGATGTAAATGGCATCATGTGCTACGAAACCACTGTGGAACCCAAACCCCACCATTCTAAACCAGAATATTTACATTGGAATATATCTTTTTATCTCTTTGTGAGACGAATCTAAGGGCTTCATCCGCTATATAAGCCTCTCGCTTAAATATATTTATGAAATATAATAATAATATTATTATATGTATTATTTTAAATAATAATAATAAATAAAATTATTATTAATATTATATAAAAGTAATAGTATATTAATGTATATTACAATCTAATATTAATACTATTAGATTAATATGAATTTGTAGTATAACATAGTTTATTAATATAAAGTATACATATATTTTATATTATAAAAAATAAATATATAATGATGTGAGTTAGGTGATATTGAGGTGCAAGTTGTGTCAAAATGAATGCATTTTTTATGTATATTTTAATTGTATAATATGGGTACTATAGAGCAAAATCTATATTTGTATAGTGGCACATCAACTATATGGGATTTATTATTAAGAATTCGATGTCATCTAATGGATCGATGGCCTTAAAAATGTGGAAGGGTTTTAGGCTTGAAAAAATGTAAAGAAAGCAGTCTCCAATTTACTTGGAAGTAGCCGCAAGAGCAATGGTAGAACATGTCAGGTTGTCATAATGTTAATTATAAAATGTGAATTTATGCCTATCACCAAAATTGATACCGTTTTGCTCTTCTACAACCCTAGAATCTAAAACAAATAATATTGTTTTTATAAATGATAATAAAAAGATTAAAATTTTGAATCCACTTTTTATTAAAAGATAAATAAAAGTTTAATATATAGTCATATATAATATAGTAAGATATTCTAAAATATAATATATTAATAATAAATATAAATATATAAAAGTTTTTTGAAGCAAAGGAGTTTAAGTTCATAGTCATAATTCACTTGAAACCCATCAACAACAACCCCATCTCACCTTTTGTACATGAAGAATTGAGATTTATTTATTTATTTATTTATTTATTTTTAATTTATTTATAGTGAAGGTGATGATATAAAAAGAGGTTGTGTGTTCCTTGTTATGGTTAGCTAATGCGATGTGTGAGGAGGTCAGGTGGGTGGTGATGGTGAGGTGAAATAATATCCTACACCAAAGCTGAATTTAGGATAACTATTGGATTTACATTACTTACAACCATTGCAAAGGGGTACACAACTTGCAAGGTGGTTCATTCTTTGATTGGATATTTAATATTTTAAAGGGTCAATGAAGGCAACATGAAATTGAGTTGATTGTGAGAAGGCTCCACATCGATTATAAAACTCAAATCAGCACTGTAATGGAGCCAATATGGAGACAAGACATTGAGGTTCCAAAGTCTATGTTGCAGCTTATGTTCATGTGTGTGTGTGTGTGTGTGTGTGTGTGGTTACATACACACACACACACAAACACATACATATGTATATGTATATACATACATACATATATATATATATATATATATATATATGTATGTGTATATGTATATATATGTATATGTATATGCATATGTGTATGTGTGTGTGTGTGTATACACACACACACACACACACACACACACACACACACACACACATAAACCCATAGGTATCTTCGATCCTAATTGGGATACTATGACTCCACTTAGTGACCTTCATTGGGGTGAGCAGAGGCAAGACTAATCTTCTGGGGGTTGTTGATGGGCCCACATGCACTAGACAACCTCAAAAATCCAGGCATCAAGATTTGACCTCAGGACTTATATGGGATGAACCCTAAATAAATAAATCACATCATTGTTAAGGATATGCATAAACACCAAACACATAACCAAGTAATAAAGGGCAAGGCCATACAAAATATGCAAGTGGTGAAATATTTCAAAGTGAGCTGAGAAGTGATGATGAGGGGAAATAATAAGGTATTTCAAGTGATATTATATACTAGAGAGTCCATATCATACACATGCCTTGACTTCAAGGTAGTAGTTTGATTTACATGACCTACACACATAACAAAGGGTTTTTTTTAGCTTGTAGTGTGGTGGCATCTTTTATTAACTATTTTCTATTTGATTATGAAAGGACTCCACATCTATTGTGTAAATCAAACCAAAAATACAATGTCATTGATGTGGGAGAAATACATTTAGGTTATAGAGTCTACCTTATTGCTTAAAATGGTCCCTTATTTATCACTACAAGTTTGACAAGGTGTAACTCATTTGAGTGCAAGCCCATGTTTACAAATCACCTCCCTTAGCATCACAAATAATTTTGGCAAGAAAAAATAATTTTCATCTCTCATAATAATTTATCTTGTAACAATCTTGGAGATAAACTTGGTTGCAATGTCATAATCAACACATACTTGAGGGTTCTTGACAACTCTAATAGTTGTTCCAAGGGGTGTGTTAAATAATCCAAATGCAAATGGAAACTTCTCAGTATGGTGGCAGAGATATAATATTTATTCCTCTTCCTCCACATCACTTAGTACATGTCTTGAATCTATATAATATCATGTTAGCTTCATCTTCGAAGATAGTTTATCAAAGTTTGCATAGATCTTATCTCTATGGGTGTATTCTGTCTCCTAAAAACAAAACATGTATTATTTTATATCTTTCAATCCAACAACATCAAAGTATATTTTTAATCCCTCTATCTTTTATCGAACTCCTTACCATTTGAACCTCACCCAACCTCCCCAACTCTGCATAGATGTTTGACAGAACATATGTCATAGCATTTTTAGGATCCGACTCAAAAATAAGAGCTATTGTAAATACTCCTTACTTTACATTCTTATGTGGTAACAAACACCAAGCAAACATGTCCACACAACCACCATAAGTTTAATTGGCATTTTGATGATAGAGTTTAGAATCTCCCCAAGATATTCAACATGGTCAACAATGTTAATCGTGCACACATAATGCTCAATTATAGGTATAGTGCATTTAGAGTCACTCATGCCATTGAAGTATTTATAGGCCTCATCCACTAATCCTGTACCATAGAGAAATAATAATTATATTCATGTAGCTATCATTTTATTCTATCCTTTTTCCACATAAGCAATTAAAAAAATTAAAATGAGAACCCTCCTGCTTGGGGCAGGTGTATTTTCCAGTATCTTGTGGAGTTTGACAAGCTCAAGGTAGAATTTTTTTTTCTTTGTTTCATAGATGCATGTTCATGACCTATTTTATTTTTTTTTGCACAAGTCACATATGGGACTTGATCACTAGAAGTGGCAGATGGTACTCTTAGTTTGGGGTTTAAAGGATACAATTCCAAATATCTTGAAACTACAACTTGTGCCTTGTAGATCCCTTGCCTACATACCTAGAGACTAATAATATTTGATAAAAATACGAAATATTCTATTATGATTTAATGGATGTCCATGCCCTCATTGAAAACTCATGTTTTTTCACATATTAACAGTATGTTGGCAGAAGCGAAAACTAGATCTAGACATTTGAAAAATTGGGAGTGAATGGTTTTTGAGATGACAAAGGCATATCTAGAGGTGGTAGAGTATCAATGAAACAACAATTCTTTGGTTCTTTGAGTTTATTTCGAATTAGTCTACCTTCTCTTGACCATAAATGGAAAATGTGTCTCTTCTTACATAATTAATTTTTATAGGATTTTATGTTTGTCTATTTAGGTCATCTCAAGATGACTTGAATATGTTAATGGAATTTTTGCTCATATATTTTTATCATATAAGGGTGGAACAAATAATAATCATCTAGATATTTTTATTTTTTCCCTTATAATATTGATTTTAATGAAAAATATATTTCAGACTATTAGGTGAACTTGAGATGGAATCTTATCAAGAGGCAATGCTAAGGCCATCAGAAGATTCTCAAGAAAAACACCCCTTGTTTTAGAATAATATATGTAATAATCCACACCACCTCAACAGATAGAGTAAGTTGCAGGTCAAGGAAATGATGAAAATAAAATTAATCCTTTTCAAATTCAACAAGAATAATGTGCATTCCAAATTCAAGGATAAAACTTTGTGTTTTTTTTCCATCCATTTCAATTATCTAGGGCTTAAGGTTGGAATTAGGACACTAAATGATTTTCAAATGGTTCACATATGAACACCATAAATGGGATGAACAATTTACTTAAAAAAAACAAAAATCATAATACTTTATTGATTTCATTAATAGATTGACATAAAATAAAATCATGCTTCCATGCCTAGTAATTTTTAGCAGCAAGACATTCTAAAACAGTATGAATCTAGATGGAATTTATCATCCCCTTTATCCAAGAACCTTCAAAATTACATTTTCTGTTGTATATGGCTCTAATATTTTGATGTCACACTTGTATGTTAGTGGATTTAGAGGAGGCTTATGACTACGTTTGCGATAATGTGTAGGAGCTATAAAAGTGGTTATGTCTGGCATGATTTATTACAAGATGATTTCATATACCTGGCTCAAGGAAACTAATCTATTTTCAAGGGCTCACATCTCTCTGAGGATTGCTCAGGAAGAACTAATAGAACTTAGAATAGGAGATAGAGGCATCGTGCTAAGTGTTTCTATGTTAGAACATTTATCAAATTTCCTTAGTTGTATATGGTATCGATCAATTTTTATCTCTATCTTAGCATATAGTTTCAGCCACTGACCACTATTCTATCATGTCATTTAGTGAATGCAATTTTTTTTAATGCATAACTACTCCATACTATAATAGGACATTTATCCACTTAGCATCGAAGTGGTTTCCTCCTCAATACCTTGGGTTTAATGGGTTAATGTTGTTAACTTGTCAAAGAACATCTGAGATGGTTATTTTCTAGATAGAGAGTCTATTTTATTTATTTCAATTAGAGAAAAATAATTTTTTTGTTTTTGTTTTTACAACCATGGTTTAAGAACTTGTAAGAATTTATTTTTGAAATTATAGGGTCCTCATCATAGAAAATATTGATGTTTTAATAATAAAGGACTGATTACTTATGATTTGTGTCTTTAGATCATTATCAATAAAGTTCAAATGGGAAGATGTTGATCCCAAACTTGCTTTGGAAGGACCCCATTTAGGTAGATACCAAGATACACTCTCTTCTACGAATAGGTCTCTAGTAGTCTATAAACAAAAAATAACCAATTGAGAATAAAGCACAAGACAAATAACTAATTCTCTTTACAATGGAAAAGGACCTTAAATCCCATTCTAGGGTACCCAAAACATGGTGTTAAACATCAAATTGAATATAGAGGATAATCATAATCCATTAAGGGCAAAGAATGATGTATTTTTTGGTTCTATGATTATCTCCAAGGATCAACAAATAAGTCATATGGAGGGAAGGCATCTTGGACCCCTTTGGAGCATGGAGAGTGCAACATATACAAGATGATAACCCATAGCTTCTACAATATATACCATGGTGCAGATGTTGTAACACAAACATAAGATAAAGGAATTGTGTGTACTAAGGGACTCTCTATTGAAGAAGAAGAAGAAGAGGAAGGGGAAGAAGAGGAATGTAATTCAACTTTTGACAAAATATAAAGAAAGCTAGCATGAATAAAAAAACCTAAAAAACTAAACGGTGGAGAAGTTTCTCTTCCACCTTCTTCCAGTAGATCTTTGGGAAGGTCAAATTCGAAAATAAAGTCCAAAAATAAAACAAATAATTTTAGATTTCATTTTATTGAATAAGAGAAATTTTTTATAGCCACAAAGCCCATAGCCTCCAATTTTTTCTTGCAGTTGATCTCTTGTGATGGAATTGTTATCAAGGATCAAATTTTCTTGGAATTCCTTACTCCAACTAATAGGTATATTGTGATGAATCTAGATCATCTTCATTTAGAATGAAAGTATTTTATTCTACATCCTTTGTAGCCAAGAGGGTTACAATAGAAAATGAATTCGAGATGATGTTTGAAAATCCACGTCTGGTACATCTTCACCTAGAAAATACTTTAGTGGTAACATTGTTGTGACCAAAATTGAAAAGGAAGTCGAATGAGAAGAGCCTAATTTGAAGAGAAGTACTTCATATAATGCTATCAAGTAAAGTGTGTTAGTGTATTTCATTGATTTTAATTGTGCTTTTATCAAAAATATTGGCTTACTTGATGGGAAGCTGTCAAAAATGTTCACAGAATCAATGAAACAATATGTTCTCATTCCTACACTTACATTAGTCAAATTTGAATTGAACATGATTATGTTGTCCTATTGTTTGTGTGTTTTCACTCAATGATTTTTACAAGGTTTGGTGTTCTACTTTGATAAAATATTTGAAACTTTAGCAATGATATATTGATTTCAATGTCTCTAGAGTGTTCTTTTGACTAGATTTTATAAATGCCAGGTGAATAACATAGATGCAAAAATGACCTATAAATGTCTTAATGATTTTGTAGATTTAATTATTATACTAAATATCAAAATATTTAGTGTGCACAAAGTTTAGTAACGCAAGCATAGCTTGTGGAATTCCTATGTATAGGAAATGGTATCCTTTTCAGAAAATTTGAGATATTAGAATATGGAATATAATAATCTTGTGAAATATATTTAAGAATTCTAGATTTCTCATTTGCTTTGTGTATGGAAAAAAAATAATTCATAGAAGTTTGACTAGGTCTCATTCCCCTTCTATGGGGAGATCAAAAGCATTAACATAGTCCTCCAGTGTATGTTCCTTGGTAGAAGTACAAACAAGCCTATAATATGTCTAAAATCCTTACTTGAGAGGAAATATAGACTTTTAAATAAAATTTATTGCTTTGATATTTTTTATTGCATCTATGATCAAGTTTTATAGTTAATAATTGAGTTTCTTTCTATTGGCAGAACTTCCAAGTTGAACATCCTTATTGAAATATTGAATGATCAGGAAACTAGTGGACCTTGAGCTAAATGCATCCTAGAAAAGATCAAGACTTTCAAAAAATCAACAAGTCTAGGAATGAGACCCAAAAACTTCCATCCAAATAGCTAAAAGAGAGTAACAAATTAAAAAGGTTATCCAATGGTACTTGTGCTATGACATAGATCAAAAATCACATTATTTCTTATAGTAAAACCTTAAACTTGGTAGCTAATAGTGGTTCTTAGAGATCAAAGTAATTTAGGAACTCATTCAGGGAGGATAAAAATATTATCAAAAGAGATCACCATCAAAGGTAAAAAAGTAACCTTTAGTGCCCATTCTCCCACCCAATAGCTCAGCTTAACATAGGATGCATGCATAATTGGTCCTATAAATAAAGGAAGAACCCTCATCTACCATCCCCCACGAAGTCTTGAATGCATATTTTTTCCTAGCCATCCACTTCAATGCAAGATGCTCTCTTTTTACCATTGAATCTTGGACTCCAAGCTCTTGGAGGGTCAAAACCTTTTTTGATCTCCTCCCTGCAACTGTTCCAGGTTGTTATCCCCATTAGGATGGTGTACCAATCACCATAGGTTCTCTTGGCATTCACTACAAGTCTTTGACAAATAGATCTGACTCTTCTCTTATCGGTGCTCTGTCCTGTAGGACAAAATTTATTTTGGGGAAGAAGGGATTTATGTATGAGACTGGACAACATGAGATGCCAAATCTAGATCTTGTTCCCTAGTTGACATAGGTTTTGGTTTCAAGGGGCTTGAAGATATGGATTTTTCAAAATCCAAATCCTTTGCTGAAGTGGCCTCCAAACTATTGTTGAGATCTATGCCCAAGGCCCTCATCCTTACTTCCTCTACTAATATGGTGGTCTTTGATGAGGAGGTTACCAAGAAAGTGATTTCTGACAAAAATTTCTTTGCGACCCATGACAACATCTATAGATTCACAAATCTCTAGGCTAAACTTCAAGACCTCCATGCCTAGATTTTGGAAAATTGGCAACCCCTCTTATAAGGTAATCTCGAGATTTGCCTTAGTGATAAGAGTTTTTTAATTATTGTTTTTTACTATTGTAAGGATAAGGATTTGATTCAAAATCATTTTTGGAGCCTGAATCTCTATTCTTTGATTATGAAACCCTGATCCCTCATTTTAAATCCCCTTATTGAACCCTTGAATGAAAGACCTATTTGGATTCACCTTATTTACCTCCCTTTCTAGTTCTGGTCTGAACCCAACTTCAAATCCATAGGTAACTCATTGGGTAAATTATTGCAAACCCACCCTGACACTACTAATTTTTTGCATACCACCTTTGCCACAATTTTGTTCAATATTGATACCTCAAAGGATCTGCTAGATAAACATTTTCTACAAGTGGGTGACTATTCTTGAACCCAACCTCTTGACTATAAAGGTTTGTTTTTTTTTTGCTAAAGCTATTTTAATATAGGTCACTTGACTAAAGAGTGTAGGATTCATAAAAAAAGAAGGAATCTTCCTGGTAGTTAGAATTTTGCCCCACCCATCTCACTGTGAATGCCCAAAAATCTAAGAATGATGATTTAGATTCATCTTTAGAAGATCCTGAGCCCTTGAATGTAGATCATTTCAATCCCCAAGACTCAAAGTGGGAGCATAAGGTAGACCCTCCAATTTCAGAAACAAAGGGGCCAATTTTGACTATGAAAACCCCTATTGCTAAGGAAGTTATTAATCCCTCTAGAACATCAAGGGAAAAACCATTGGTTGTTGCTTCAATGGTAGATAAATCTTAGCCTTTAGAATCTATTAAAAATTTAATACCTATAGCCTCAGATTTTACTAAAGATGGGGGTGGACTAAAGTGTAGAAGAAGAAAAGTGGAAGAAGATAGGAGTCCACCATGACCCTCCATTCTTGGGGGGGCTACAAAAATAATAAGGTTTGGTTCATTTAATAGTTGAGGACAGTAGGGTGTGTATGTGTTGTTCTACATGAAATCTATTTTGACCCACCTAACTCTCTTGGAAGAGCTTTAGTTTTGGTCTTTTTTGGTAGAAACTTCATAGAAATTTCCTATGTAATTCTTTCTATGCCTCCTCAGTCTTTGGCAGAAGACCCTATCAAGGGGGTTCTTGGTCACCCATTCAATTACCACTAGCTGAGGCATCTTTTTTACAATTTTTTTATCTTTTAGTTTCTTCTTTGTACTGTTGGATGAATATTTTGTCGTCAACAAACTGAAGACAAAATGGGTATATCAACCACAGCATAGGGACATTTACACCACAAAAAGTATGGGTTTACCAGATCTGGATGAAGTAAATCTCTCCTCTCATCAAGGGGAGGTTCCCTATAAATATTTATGCACTGGATATATGAATATAATTAAGCAAAAAATAACACATGGGGTGATATAACATCATCTACCTCTCTTTTTTCAGAGGTAATGTACAAAGAATAAAAGAGGAAAAACCTGGTCATTGCTAAAAACACTCCTCTTCTTTTAGGAATGGTATCAAATGGGGAGCAGGAGATCACCTGAAGTAACAAAAACCACAAGAACAATTATGCAAGCACAAAGTCTTTCGTAATCTCCTTCACCGATCTGGAACAAGCGTAACCATAGAGTGAAATGAAGCACAAAGTCTTCACCTAAAACTACAAAAGATAACTGAATCTCAAAGATAAAAGTAGCTCAAAGTCTATCTTCTACCTTTTAGAAACACCCTCAGATAATATTAACACACCCACTTTGCTTATTAAATCAAATAAACAAGACATTACCAAGAAAAGGACATAAGAACTTTTTCCTAAATAATACAGATAATTTCAACACAAAGTTTGAAATAAACCTGCTTCTCATTCATTTAACAAAATATGATTTACAAGTTTGAGCACAAAGTCTCAAAAAGTGTTTCAATTTTGACAGAGTTTTTGCTCTCTATTATCCAAGATCATTTACAAATGAGGTCTCCACTATATATAGGGAGAAAATCCTCAAAAACTAGAAAATAATCAAATACAAAAATATCTCAGTCAAAGATGACTCATCTTTGACTTTGAGATATTTTTTTGAAATATTTACCTATAATTACATCTTACAAAATTGCATGCACTTTTCATAAAACAAAAGTGCATAAGGAAAGAAGAAGAAAGAAGAGGAAGAATTCAGTTCTTGCTGCCAGATTTCTTCATATGAGCATCGTACATAGTGATGGATGCCTGAATTTCTATGCTATCTGACGCAACCGTGTTCTTGGAGATGATTCTGGCTCTGATTAATTCATCCTTCAATGTTGTGATGGCCTTAGCATGACCAGTTAACCTGGATTTTAGATTTTCCAAAGTTAACTGAGCGTCTAGAATATTGTCTATAGAAGACATTGAGAAGGATTTTTATTCAAAATCTCTCCGAATCATCTCTTTGAAACTCTGAATCATTTCTTCCACTGGGAGGAACTGATTGTCCTTAGAGGTTAGGTCACAAGGCAACTCTTCTAGTTTATTTAGCAGGCTTAGGTCGCTCTTCTCACTAGCCTCCTTGAAAGCTTTGAGATCATCAATCAAATCTTTGAGTACTTGGATCCTGAAAATGAGTGACTCCTTGATCTCAACATAAGAGTCCTTGCTGGTGATGACATTGATAGATATTAAGGTGCTTTTCTTCAGATCCCTCATCTCCTTCCATTTGCTAAGATCCTTTTCTGAATTATCAATCTCCTGAGAGATAAGAGAGACAAAGTCATCCAACTCCGCTCTTACCTTCTTCATCTTACCCATCCTTTCTACAACCTCTGATAACAAAGAAACTCCCTGAGTATGCATTCTTTCAATATAATCCTCCAGGACTTTTCCCTTCAAGTAAGTCTTCTTTGCTTTTTGAATGACTGGGTCATCTATAGAGAAGGCCTCTAGAGTTGCCGCTTCAGGGGGAAGAGTGAACTTTCTTATTACTGCCGTTAGCTGCTCTGTCTTGGCCTTGTAATAATCTTTCATCTCCTTGGCCGTTAGCGAGAGAAGCTCTTGATTGGCTACTTGAACTACCTAGGAGATCAGTTGTGGATTAGAATGACTTATCAAAAAAGTTTGCTAACCATTTCTCATACAACATAAAACATGAATTAATAGTTGTTGACTTATGTAAAGCCAAGCAATGTGATGGTGAATGTTTTGTCACATATCTACAAAGGTGGAGAGCATTGGCAAGTCACTTTCAACATGACTTACTAGACAAATAGTTAGTTGATATCTTTGCACAAAATTTGCATCCTCAAGTTGTGCATAATCTATGGTTAGCTTATGCTAACTCATTTGAATAAATTATTGAAAAAGGAGTGCAGATTGAGAAATCTCTTATTTCTAAGGGCCTTGTTAAGATTTTTTTGCAAGGTCAAGCATCTAATCAGATTAAATCACCAGTTCAAATAGTTATGGAGGATAAGCCTAAAGGCTTTAGCAAAAATAAGAACATGGCTAGAAATGGGGTGACTGAAACAAGACATGTACAAATGGTACATGATATGCCTCCTTCAAATGTACAATTAACTCCCCCAAATCCACTACCTACTTTGTAGAGACAACCTCCATGAAGGATAGTTCATAGCAATTTTAGAGTCTTTAGTAAGTTAGGAGAATCAGTTGAAATAGTGTTACAAAAGCTCCCTGCAGCTAATTTAATTCTATGGCCAATATAAAGGCCATTTCCTCAAGATCAACCAAAACCAGATTGGTATAAATAGAATGAATGGTGTAACTTTCATCATATTATTGGTCACATTGCATATCATTGAGTTTAATTATGACATATTATTGAGGACTTTATTGAAAGTGGTGAACTAGAAATTAAGTTGGCCCCTAATCAAGACACAAATCAAGATATGGGAATCTACAAAGACCCCTTTCCTTGACATGATCCACCACAACCAAGAAACAATAAAAATGGTCATAATCAAGGGTAGAGGTAGAATTAGAACCAAAAACTAGGTCAGAATTGTAATGAGCATAATCAAGATCATAATGCCGATACTAATAAGGTGGCTTATAATAATGTACCTTACAACTATAATAATATTGTGGGATGCATTTTACAACCCACATTGCCACTGTTAATATAAAACCATGTGGCCAATCTAGTGTTCCTTGCAACATAGGACCCATCATTATAGGGTCAACATCCTCTCCCCCTAGTAATACTATGTCAGGTTTGCATCATCATGTTGTTACTCTATTTACATAAGTTATTAATCCTGAATGAGATTACCCTTCTTATAATCATAAAGGCTCCTCACTGACCCAAAATTGTATCAATATAGTAAGTCACCTGTGAGTCACCATTCAAGGCCCTTTGCCTTCCTCTTCTAATTATAATAACTCTTTGCCACCTCTAAGTTGTGCAGTCATAACTAGATGTTCATGAGGTACCATCTAGGGCCCTTCACCCACTTCTTCCATAAAACCTAAAGAGAACATTGTGACAATAGTTCCAAAGCTAAATACTATCCCAACAAAAACTAAAATAGCTCAATCTACAATTCAAAGAATTTATAGTCTAACAGATCAATTAGATAAATCCCCTACACAAATTTATATATTAGAACTCTTGCAGACATATAATGTCCATAGAACCATCTTCATCAAAATTTTGCAAGAGTCTATTGTGCCTAATGATATAAACCTTGATTAGTTTTATAACCTAGTTGGACACTTCTCTTCATTTCAACAAATCACATTTCATCAAAAGGACATGTCTACCCTCAGCCCAAACCATAATAACCCACTATACATTGAGATAATAATTGCTTATCACAAGATCAAGCAGGTTCTTATAGATAATGGTTCAGGGTTGAACATCATATCTCTTAAATTGGTATGATGTTTGGGTTACATGGATAAGGAAATTCAGCTAGAAACTATTACAATCAAGGCTTACGATAATGCCAAGAGGGAGTCATTTGGTACAATTTGGTAGCAGGTCATGGTTGGGTCTATTTCTCATCACACATTATTCCATCATATGGATATTGAGATTCCATATAACATACTTATTGGCCATCCTTGGATCCATGAAGTATAGGTAGTTCCATTTACTCTTCACCAATTCCTTAAGTTTCCCATGATGGGATTGAGTTTACTATTCACATTGATTAGCATCCATATCAATACTGCAAACATCTTGAAGTAGAGTTTCATAATTATAAATATTTCCCAAGTTCTAAATTTGATGCAAAGAAGAACAAAGCCATCATCCATCTCCATCTAATTATATAGACCCTGGTGATCTAGCCTCCACATCAGCCAATCCATTTCCTGTAGCTCTAGCCAAGCATGTTATTATTAAAGATGTAGGCATTTCCACGTACCATCTAAAAGACATCCTCCATATCACAAAATTACCAAAATCCCCTAAAACATTTGTTAAGCCTACAACTTCCCAAACTCCTAATAGACCTGATTAGATTTGGAAACCAAAGAAGAAACAACCAAAACCTCTTATGGTTTTTGTACCTACAATTGCACCAAAGAAAGATCAAGAGGATTTTATCGAGGGAGATTGGTTATGTTTTGAAGGCCTTGCTAATTGTTTTTAAAATCCAAAGTATAATATCCCTAATAGGATAATGGATCATCTTGACTATACAGGGAAAGGCCTTGGCCCATAGTTGCAAGGAATTTTAGAACCCTAATAAGCTAGAGTTATCAATTGGAGTCATGGTCTCAGATTTAAACCACCATAGGATGACCTCATGACATTTGATAGTGACTCTTCTAAAGTGATTAGTAATGACACTCCTAGCAATGACATAATATCCCATTATAGCCTTTTTAATGAGCTTACTGACTCATATTTATTTGATTCAAATTCCATACTAACCATAATGCCTATTAGAGCTTCCCATCCTGAAGCTAAAACCCATTGTAGTGGTATTTCCCTTCCTAAAGTAGGGCATTATATCTTTACCATTGGCACTTCTCATCCTAAAGCAAACCCTCACTATAACCTATGCCTTTTCCATCCTGAACTTATATTAGGATCAACAAAATTTGGTCATATGCCTCGATGAGTTTCAAAATGAAGAATCGATTGTAGAATACATGGGCCTATGACATGCATTCCCCATTAGTGATCATAAGTAGGGTTTTGATTTTTTATTGAATTATTCTACCTACTTTGGAGATAAACCAAAATTTATTGGTCATAATAAAGAACAAACATTGAGATATTCAGGTGAAAACCTCTTTGAGGCACTTGTCGATTAGGAAAATAGTAAAGAAAAAGACAAGCCTTTGAGTGAAACCCTATTTCAAGCACTCTTAGGTGGGAAAATTTGGTCATCCCCTCAGGATGTAGAAAGCCCATCTAGCCCAAGTTCTATATCTAGTACAAGCATCTCTTCAGAGCTACATTAAATATTTGAGCATCTTGCTCTTGAGTTTCTAGAGGTTTTTGCAAATTGTCCTTTACCTAAGAAGGTAGATTTGAATTATTCATATTATCTGGATCTTTGGGAGGAATAATAAGAAGATATAATAAAGTAAAATTATCATGACCATACATTGCCTATAATTATAGAAGATGTATCCACACTCCTTATGGAGAGCACAATAAAAGTGAATTTGGGAACCCATGAGGATCCCAAAATTATTTATCTTGGAGCTTCCCTTACTGAAGTAGAATGTGAACATATTATATCCATTCTTAAGGATTATATAGACATATTTGCATGAGCATACTCTGACATGCCAGGCTTGGACCCAAATTTAGTTGTGTATCATCTTTTTGTTCACCTTGGTGCTAAACCAGTCAAGCAAAAGTTGAGAAAGATGCATCCATGCATCACCATTTTTGTTAAGGTTGAGTTGGAAAAGTTGTTAGGAGCCAATTTTAATAGACCACTAAACTACTTTAAATGGGTTTCTAACATAGTACCAGTGAGTAAAAAGACCCCAAGCATACATGTTTGTACTGATTTTCATGATATCAATAAAGCATGCCCTAAAGATGATTTTCCTCTACCCAACATCGACATGATCTTTGACTCAACTGCTGGGTATGAGATGTTATCCTTAATGGATGATTTTTTTTTATTAACATTAGATCAAGATAGCCCCTAAAGATCAGCATAAGATCATTTTCACCACTCTGTGGGGGACATTCTACTAACAAGTCATGCCATTTGGTTTGAAGAATGTTGGTGCCACATATCAACATGTAATGACTATCATTTTCCATCACATGATGGATGACATTATCAAGGACTATGTTGATGATATACCAGCAAAATCAAGAACAAGAGTTGGACATCCTAACATTCTATGAAGGATATTTGAGAGGCTCCATGCATATAAAGTTCACTTAAATCCTAAAAAATGTCTTTAAAGTCACATCAGGAAAATTGATAGGGTTCATTGTATCACAATGAGGGATCTAAGTTGACCCTAAAAAGGTCAATGATATTATGGAAATGCCTCCACCAAACAATATTAAATAGTTGCGAGGTCTACAAGGAAAGATCTAGTCTATACGTAGGTTTATTTCTCAATTGGAAAATAAGTGCCACCCATTTAACCATCTCTTAAAGAAAGGGGTAACATTTTAGTGGGATGAAGATTGTCAGATAGCATTTTCAAAGCTTAAAACATACTTGGCCAATCCACCAGTCTTACGACCTCAAACAAAAGGAAATCCATTACTTCTTTATATATCAGCCATGGAATATGCACTGGGGGCACTTTTGGCTCGGCATGATGATCATGGTAAGGAACACACTGTTTATTATTTAAGCTACACATTGGTAGCCTATGAAAATAATTATATGCCTATTGAGAAGGCATGTTTAGCTATGGTGTTCGCCACTCATAAATTTTGACATTATATGCTAAATAACAAAACTATTATTATCACCAAGATAGATCCTCTCAAGTTCCTCTTATCTCAAGTAGCTCTTTAAGGACACATGGTGAAATGGATTATGCTCCTCAGTGAGTTTGATATTGAGTACCAGAATCAAAAGGAAATCAAAGGATAAGTTTTTTGTGACCAACTTGCCAAAGCTCCTCTTACAACCACTCAACCTCTCAACTTTGACCTTTCAGATGATTCTATCATGATGATAAAATAAGTATCATAAGAACCTAAATAGTGGATGCTCTATTTTGATGTATCCTTCACATCCTGAGGGTCTAGAGCTGGCATATTATTGATCATACCACAAGGTTATTTGATCCCCAAAGCATTCCATATATAATTTTAGTGTACAAATAATATGGCCAAATATGAGGCAGTAGTTGTAGGTCTCTATCTTGCCATAAAATGGGATATTCAAAGCTTAAAGGTATATCAAGATTTGTAGCTAATCATAAATCATACAACTAACCAATATCAAACAAAGGTTGATAAGCTTGTTCCTTAAAAGCAAACTGTCAACAACCTCAAAGCATATTTTAAATCTCTATAGTTTGAGCAAGTTTCATGAGTCAACAATAGATCTACTAATGCCATGACAATAATTGGTTCCATGATTTAAATACATGACAATGCTAAAAAGTATCAATTCTTGATTGAAATCTTCTTCAGTCGACACATATTCTATCAAATTCAGACAAGATATGCATCATTTTTTATCCTAATTTCTCACCTGAGCTACCATGGTACCAATATTTTTATAACTATTTCCATAGTCATGTATTTATTGCCAACCTTTCCAACAACAAACAAAAACTATTCCTTCATCACTTAACAAATTATATCCTCCTTGGAAACATGCTTTATTTTAAAGGCTATGATGGAATGCTTCTTCATTATTTATCTTTGGGAGAATCTAAGTTGTCACTTGTTGGGTGAATATTTTGTCACCAACTAACTGATGAGCAAAATAGGTCTCTTCAACCACAACATAGGGAGATTGGTCAGCCAAATGTGCAGGTTTACAACATCAGATGTGGACAAATCTCTCCTCTCATCAAGGGGAGGTTCCCTATAAATATGAGGTGCTATATATATATATATATAAGCATAAAATAACACTCAAGGATAGGACTACACCATCCATCTCTCTTTTTTTAGAGATTATGTTCATAGACAAAGGAGAAATCCTAGTGATAATACTGAAGGCACTTCTCTTCTTTCAAAAGTGGTCTTACAGTAGGGCGTAGGAGTTCTTTCTAGTGGGTAACCAATAGGTAAAAAGGGTGCAGTAACCAATAGGATGAAGTGTAACACAAAATCTACACCTCAACTTCCCAAAGAGTGAAATACGAAAGATAATGGGGGCACAAAGTCATCCCAATATCCTTTACACAGAAAGAAACTAAAAACACATTGAAGGTAATTGTGACAGCACAAAATATTTCCATAATTAGCTTCAGAACACCTTCCTAATTACTTCCACTAGTTCTGCTTGTTAAATTAAATAAACAAGAATGCTCATAGGAAATGGAAATAAGAACAATTTCCTAAAATAACACAAGCTATAACAGTACAAAGTCTGAAAGTAACTTGCTTTCTCATTCAAATAAAGTAATATGATCAACAATCTGAGCTCAAAGTCTCATTAATTGCCTTTCAATTTGGGTAGAGTTTTACTTCTATAATGGAGAGATCTCCTTTGCATCAGACAAGAGATTATAATATATAGCAACCAAGAAAGGCTTGGCTCTTTCTTCCATAGAATGGCCCATGCTACATTCCATTCCTTGAATGCATTTTCAGTTCTATCAAGGGGCCATGCTTGGAACAATGTATCAGCCTTAACTGTGGCGTGCCAATTCATCTCATATGTCTCCCCCAAAAGTATAGGCTACCTGGTCCTTTCCTTCTTATTTGTGCAGCTATCCACTTTGCTTTTACTTAGAAGAAAAATAGGCCACGTCTTTGATTTGGTGTGCTCAGATGACTACTTGGTGGACTGTTTCACCTACCTAAAGTAACTCTCTTGTAAATATTTCAATATCTTCTGTATCCTTCTCTTTTTTCTTGTTGTAATTAGATCTCTCAGGCTATCTTCTTCAGCTGGTTGCTTGGTTCATCCTTCAAGTTTCGCACTATATTTAAAAATTAATAGATATTCCATTACCTTCAATTTGACATCTATGGGGACATCAATGGTTGTTGGTTATTTGAACCATATTGAACTATGAACCTTTGGAAGTTCATTGGTTTAATAGTTCAATAGTTCAAGTGGTCTTTATCAGTTCCTTGGTTCCATCTCTTCCCTAGTTCAATCACTTTTTCGCTCTTTGGTTGAACCATCCCTTTGAACTGGTCTTTGGAATCATTCATTTCCTTCCTTTTCTTAGAACTTTATTTGAACCTTTGTACCATTGAACCTTTTGGTTCAAGGTTCAACAGTTCAATGTCTTTCTCAAAATCCTTTATTTTTGGCTAAGTCTTTGGAAGCCTTGAATTCCTTTGGATCTATGTCTTTGGAACACCCCAAAGGGAAGGTGCCCCTTTGGGTCTTTGAGAAAGGTCCATTTTCTAGGTGTTGAGGGCCCCCTGCAAGGGTACCTACCCTTCTATATTCTTCGGGTGGCCTTTTCCTTCAATTGCTTTGGATAAAATGTCCAAAGGAATTCCTTCAGACATTTTATCCAAAGGAATTCTTCTCTTGCCTTAGCCACTTTTTCGCTAGGATTTTGATCATTCCTTTGAGAAAAATGTCTGAAGGAATTCCTTCAGACATTTTGTTTGAAGGATTTGCCTTTGTGAAATTCTTCTGCAGAAAATCTTTCTGAAGGAATTCTTTTGGTTCCTTTACTTGGTAATTTCTTTGAAAAAAATTTCAAAGGAAACCTTACCTTTCGGCCTTCTCTTTGATATTTGAGCAAATGTTCCCTACCCTCCACAAGGGCACTTACACTTTGTTCACTGTCCTCTACAAGGGCACTTGCTCTTTCAGCTTTGGGACACTCCTTTGAACTATTCGATTGAACTGACTGATTGAACCAACTTTGGTTCAACGGCTCAATGGTTCAATCTTTTGTTCCACTCGTTTAATTGATTGCTTGAACCAATCTCTTTTTACCAACAGCGTTGAACCTGTGAACCTTTGAACCTTTTTTGGCTCAAGGTTCAACGATTCAATGGTTCAATCTTCCTTATTTTCACTAAGTCTTTTGAATCCATTGAACTTGTTGAAGCGATTGAACTTGAACTTTTGCCGAAGCACTTAACTCTTTAAGCTTGCTGATGTCGTTGAACCTGTTAAACCCATTGAACCATTGAACCTTTTTGGAAGTGGGGTTCAATGGCTGAATGGTTCAATCCTTTTTTTGAAGCTTGCTGATGAACATTTTTGGTTGAACCTCAGCGTTGAACCAATCTTGAAATTGCCTAAGTGTTGGGAACTTGTTCCTTTGAGAGAACTCGCCTATTGAAGCCATTGAACCTTTGAACCTCCTAGTCCCTTAAATGAAAAAGCTTGAATAATGAATAATTTGAATGCTTAAAACAATTTTTTGAGAAGGGAAGAGATAATTTTTGCATGCAGGACCAAAATAGTTCATATGTTGTCCCGAAAATGAGTGACAGCGTTTGGAAACAACAACTGGCTCTAGTTGGGGAACTTTCTTCAGTTAAAAACTTGGAATAGCTAAGGGAAGTAGAAACCAGAATATCCAGTGCCTTTAAGTATGCCATTTGGTTATGGAGTCATGCTACCCAAAAAAGAAAGGCACCAAAAACGAAAACAAAAAACACAAAATAAAACTAAAGACTATACAAATATACATATGTATAGGTAGTCTTATTTGATACTTCAAGAATTGAAGTGCTTCATATACTACACATTGTGAGGTAGAGAAAAGGGCATGCCATCTTGATACTTCAACAGGAAACTATTTTCACCAAAGAGCTGATGGATAGTAAACGGGCCTCTCCAAAAGGAGTCAAATTTCCCATGCATTCCCTTTAGTTCTCTTCTCTTGTCCCATAATAGAACTTGATCTCCAATCTAGAAATCAAGGTTTTTTACTTTTTGGTTGAAGAGCTTCTTCACTAGACTTTGATGCGTAGCAATTCGGTCCACCACCATAGTTTACTGCTCATCCAACTTAGTCAAGCACATGATCCTCTTATCGATGGAGCTTTCATATGTCTGATCTTCGACTGCCTTAGCCAATTTCAATGCTGGCAATTCTAGGGTGATTGGTATATCAGTTTTGATACCATAAAGAAGTTGGAAAGGTGACATATTAATTTCCCTCTTGGGTTTAATTATATCTACCCATAAATCATCAACCAATGCTTTATGCCATGTTTGTTGGTTGTCATCTGCCAGCTTCTTGATGATAGTCACTAGGTTCTTCTTGCTTGATTTTTCTTGGCCATTCCCTTGTGGAAAATAGTCAGAAGAGTGGGAGAGGGTAATCCCATAGTAAAAATAGAACTAGATAATCTCTTGGGAAGAGAAACAAGATGCATTATCTGTGACAATCTTGGTTGGGACCCCAAACCTGGAAATGATGTTCTCTTTGAGGAAATTGCACACTACTTCTGAAGTAGCATGCTTGGTTGGAATAGCTTCCACCCACTTAGTAAAGTAATCTATGGTTGTAAGGACATAATCATGTCCAGAACTTCAAGATGGGTTTAAAACACCAATGAAATCAATTCCCCATTGCTTAAATGGCTCTTCTATCACCACTAGATTAAGAGGCAAAGCAACTAATTTGGATCTTCCAACAAACTGTTGGCATAGTTCACATCTTCGTACCCATTTGTATGCATCTTGAAATAGAGTAGGCCAATAATACATGGCTCACAAAATTTTATGGGCAGTTACAGGAGCAGAAGAATGTCCCCCACGGGCCAAATTATGGAAGGAATTCAAAAGTTGGTTCTGTTGTTCTTTATCCACGCATCAAAGGAACACTCCATCAAGATTCCTCTTATATAGGCCATTATTTTAGAGGACAAAATTGGAAGCTTTTAACTTGACAGTCCTCCTTTCTTTATGAGATAGTTAAGCGAGACACTCACCATATATAAGGAAATGAGCAATGCTCGAATACCATTCATTTGTGGTGGAGACAAAGAGGACTATTGGCGAGTCTTCAATTTCTTCTTCTCCATGCTCTGTTTCCTCTGGTCTGTTTTCAACAATCAATTGGCATAGGCCCCTTCTCTGTACCATCTTCATTGGTTTGATGAATAAATTAAACTCTTGGATTTTAGCAATCCAATTGCCTCTTTTCGTTTCAAACTCCTGCTGAGTTAATATGGAATTGACTGTGGTGTGAGGGACTAGGGTAGTAGTGTGTGAATTCAACATGTAAAAGTAGAAATGCTTCATTGCCTTTACCACTTCATAAGCATGCTTCTCCATGTTTGAGTATTTTAGCTCATGAGCTTTGAGAGGAAAGCTCATGAAGGAAATGGGAGATTACACACCTTCTTTTTTTTGTTGAACCAAAATTGCTGAAAGTGTGTGTTAAGAAGCATAACTATACACTGTGAAATCCTTGGTATAATCTAGACAAACCAAAATTGGGGTGTGGGCAATAGCTGTCTTAATATTTCAAAATGCCAATTTGCCTTCTTTAGTTTAGATGAAGGTGGCCTTTGCATTTATCATGTTTACAATATGGTGAGTCTTCTCAGGAAACTCAGGGATGAACCTTCATAAAAAATTCACCTTTCCAAAGAAAGAGTGAACTACAGTCTTGTGTGAAGAGTAGGTTCCTAGATGGACTTGACTTTGTCTGAGTCATGCCTTCTCGGGATACAATGTGCCTGAGAAGTTTCCCTTCTGTTACTCCAAAAATAGACTTGTTGAGATTTAGAGAAATGCCATTCTGGTGGCATCGTTTCAGCACTTGTTACAAATGGTGCACATGATCACGATGATGCTTGGAAAAGACTATTAAATCATCCAGGTACACTATAATGAACTTACCCATTTCATCTTTGAAAGCAAGGTCCATTACTCTCTAAAAAGTGGCACCAGCATTTATCAGGCTAAATGGCATTCTTTGATAGGCAAAGGTGCCCCAAGGTGTGGTGAAAGTAGTCTTATGTTGGTCTGCTTCACCAACTTCAACTTGATTGTATCCTGAGAAGTTGTCTAGCATTGAGAACATCTCTGAACCATCACTATTTGAACGACTTGATCCATGATGGGCAGAGGATAGTTATCCCTTAAGGATGATTGGTTTAAATTTTTGAAGTCCACACAGAGGTGAATTTCACCATTCTTCTTCCTCACAGGTACTATGTTCGCAATCCATGTGGAATGATGGATTGGGAGAATTATCCTAGCATTTAGCATTTTATATATTTCAGTCAGAATAGTACCTGATATTTTTGGATTGTACTACCTAGATTTTTGCTTGTAAGGTACCAAATCACTCTTGAGAGGAATCTCATGGCAAATTTCTTTAGGTCTGAGCGACTTCAGATCATCATAGGAGTATGCTAGGACATCCATGTACTGACAGAGCAGAGTAGTGAACTTGAAATTCTCAAGGGAAACCAAGCCTTTTGGGATATTGTTTCCTTTAAGTTGCAGGAATTCTTTACCTACATTTACACTTGATTCAGGGGTAGGTTCAAGCTTTTGAGGCTCACTGCCTTCAAAATAAAGGTATTTAAAGATGTCTTTTTGCTCTAGGAAGGTAATGATTTGGGTGTTAGCATTGAACACTTGCCAATGATTGGCATTGTCAAGCACACTTGGTTAAAAAACTAGTTCAATAGTGTACTTGTCTCCTTTAAAATTAGGGTGAGAAACCAAGAGAGTTATTGAAACAGTGAGTGCATCAGCCCAGTCACTGAATTCCTTGGGTATGGTAGAGATGCTGAAAGCATCAAAGCTTTCAATTTGATCTCAGACTAGATTTTGGTAGTGGCACAATCTCTCATTTTTGGTTTGATACATGTTTCTTACCTGACAAACCACTAGTTCAGCATCTCCTTTGGCATGGAGTTTGTTGCCTTTGTCTTGAGTAGCCTTCAATCCAAGCAATAGATATTTGTACTCAGCTGTGTTGTTGGTGTTGCTAAACTGTAACTTGTATGAAGAAGAAAAAACATCTCCTTGAGGAGATATCAACACAATCCCATCTCCTGAACTGATAGAGGAGTAGTTGCCATCAAATTCTAGAATCCATACCTCATTAGACGCTAAATTTTCATTAGATTCTTCTTTGTTTGGAGGGGGAGATTCTTCTACGCTTACACTGCACTCCACCAATCCTTCTGTTATTCCATCTGAACTAATTTTCAAGTTGACACATTCAAGAATTTTATCAGATGCCTCATGGACTTTCTCTATGGATAAAAATTAATTACCCATGCCTGAAGACTCAAACAGAATTTGAGCTTCAGGCACTGATGTTTGAGTTACCACGTATTTTGCTTCCTTCTCATGGACCAATCTCTGCATAACACCCTTGACTAGGGTCCTGGCCTCAAATAGGTCCATGCTTAATTCACCACCAACATCCTTGTAAAAATTTTGCCCAAGAAGGATACCATATGATGCTGGGACATTAGCCACTAGGACAGTCATCTTGATTCTCTTGTCTGGGAATGCTGTAAATACAAATTGGGCATCCTTGATTTGTCCCACTAGTGGCACTTTTTTGTTCTCCATAGAGAAACATCTCCCAAATATCTTGGTCAGTGTGAGACCAAGGGATTTTTCCACTTTGGTAGGCATGACATTATCTGAAGCTCTGAAATCAATGATGCAATTGCTCAGCGTGTGACCATTTATCAACAGGGAAACATAGAAAAGCTCTATTTGTCCAGGGGTAACAGGAGGAGTAACGACAAGATTGTTTGGGATGGACATGTTCCTTGGGGGATCTTGAGTTACCTTCTTAATATCTTGTCTTGTAGGGATGGTTTGGTTCTTTACACATTGAACAAACTTGTCCAACTGCTCAGGGTTGGACAGTAGGAATTCAAATTTAGAAATTCAAATTTTGGTTTTCTTTATATGGTCAATTATGTCAAATATCTAAAATGAACTAGGAACAGAGGATGGGAGTTCATCCTTTTGGTTTTTGGGAGGGGGAGGATTGGTCTGTGAATTTGAAGTAGAAGGTGTAGGGATGTTTGATGTACTTACCTTTCTTGCAATCACTGGGTCCTTTGGTTGAAAAGGCAGAGTGGTTTCCTGCTTAGCAATTGAAATTATTGGTTAAGGTCACTCCTCTATTTTTTATTTATCAGCTTGTTGGGCTGAATGGTTCTTGGACCGGGTGAATACAATGTATGTTTCATCAACTATTTTACCTTCACTTTTGGGTTCATCCTAGTAATTTAGAAAACCAATGTTGGAGTCGCCAGCTAATTCTTCTTTGCCCTCTGTGAAGAGATTAACATCATCTTCTGGGTTTAACTCAGGATGGAAAGAAAATTTTGATTCTGCTTCAAGATACTCGACTGTTGAATTGGTTGGAGGTGCTTTAATGGCTAATTTCCCCTGAGGGGGAGGAAGATGATTTGGCTACCCTTGATTCCTGGTAGCATGGCCTTGATATGACTAATTAGGGAATGTCTTCCTTGGTATATTTTAGTATAAAGGAGTAGATGACATCCCTTACACCATTGCTTTCTAAGAGCTAGCAACTCATTTTCTAGCTTCTGCACCATTAGATCAGTGGTGATTGTAGGTGAGTATTTAGAAGATAAAAAGGATTTACTTCTGTTAGGATCTTTCCTTATCTTTCCTACCAAGATAAGGTCATCTTCTACCTTAGTATCCAAATCTTGAGTAGCAACAAGGTCTATGTGGCTAGCATGTCTCAGTAGAAAACTCACTTCAGATAGTTGTGAGTTTATGAAGAAGCATTTAAGGTTATCAGGTGTTGGCTAAGCAATTGTAGGAATCTGGTTCCTCAGCTTGTCAAACTTGGAAATGAAGTCCCTCATAAGTTCCCAAGGTTCCTTCATATATGTGAGCTGGGCTAGCAAGGCATGTGCATCTTTTGAAAGCTTGAACCTAGCTTTAAATTTAGCTTTAAGAGTGTTCCAATTAGTCACAGTCTGGGCCTATAGATGGTAGAACTAGTCTGCAGTAGCACCTTGTAGTGTTTCCACAAATAGCCTAACTGATATGTCTTCGTATTCCACACCTATCACGCCACAGGCTATGCTGAAGGCTATAATATGTTCATTAGGATGAACTCTCTCGTCACCAAAGAATTTGAGGAAATTATTCCTTGAAGTGCATGGTAGCTCAAGTAGACGTGGAGTAAGATTGAGTGGGCCGAAAGAGTTACCCCAGGGGCCTTGAGTCACCATGATTTGATTATAGAAAAGGAGGATAACAAATTTGGGTGGAGTATGTATAGGCAAATATCTACTAACAGTAGAAAAAGAAGCTATGCCTTGTATTGGTGACCTGGTATGGGTAAGAGGAGCACTCTAAGATCATTGAACTTGAAGTTGTGGAGGGAACAAATTGAAATTGCCCTACTGCACCAACTCAAAAATAGGGTCAACAATACCTCAAGCTCTCTGGTTTTTGGTATAGCATGGAGTTTACAGATTGTATAATAAAAATGGGAAAGAACTGGCCTTGCTTCAGCTTGAAGCTTGAGGCTTCAAAATGTGGGTTCCCTAGTAGAGTCACCAAAAAATTATCGAGAGAATATTTTTTCACCAGCTAATTGATGAGCAAAATAGGCCTCTTCAACCACATAATAGGGAGATTGGCCAACCAAATGTGTAGGTTTACCACATTAGAGGTGGAAAAATCTCTCCTCTCATCAAGGGGAGGTTCCCTATAAATATGAGGTGATATATACTATATATATAGGTAAAAAATAACACTTAGAGATAGGACTACACCATCCATCTCTCTTTTTTCAGAGATGATGTTCACAGACAAAGGAGAAATCCTAGTGATAATACTCAAGGCACTCCTTTTATTTTAGAAGTGGTCTTGCAACAAGGTGCAAGACTTCTTTCTAGTGGGTAACCAACAGGTAACAAGGGCACAATAATCAGCAGGATGAAGTGTAACACAAAGTCTACACCTCAACTACCTAAACAATGAAATACAAAGGATAATGGGGGCAATAAGTTGTCCCAAGATCCTTTACATAGAAAGAAACTAAAAAACATACTAAAGGTAATTGTGACAACACAAAATCTTTCCACAACTAGCTTCAGGACACCATCCTGATTACTTCCACTAGTACTGCTTGTTAAATTAAATAAACAAGAATGCTCCTAGGAAATGGACATAAGAACAATTTCTTAAAATAACACAAGCTATAATAGCACAAAGTCTGAAAGTAACTTGCTTTCTCATTCAGATAAAGTAATATGATCAATAATTTGAGCTCATAGTCTCAATAATCACCTTTCAATTTGAGCAGAGTTTTGCTTCTATAATGGAGAGATCTCCTTTGCATCAAACAAGAGATTACAATATATATCAACCAAGAAAGGCTTGGCTCTTTCTTCCATAGAATGGCCCATGCTGCATTTAATGCCTTAAATGCATTTTCAGTTCTATTAAGGGGCCATACTAGGAACAGTGTATCGGCCTTAACTGTGGTGTGTCAATTCATCTCATAGTCTCCCCCAAAGTATAGGCCACCTGGTCCTTTCCTTCTTATTTGTGTAGTTAGCCACTTTGCCTTTACTTCATGAAAGAAAAATAGGCTACGTCCTTGATTTGGTGTGCTCAGGTGACTACTTGGTGGACTGTTTCACCTACTGAAAGTAACTCTCTCATAGATATTTTAATATCTTCTGTAGCCTTCTCTTTTTTCTTGTTGTAATTGGAGCTCTCGGGCTATCTTCTTCAGCTGGTCACTTGGTTCATCCTTCAAGTTTCGTGCTATATTTGAAAATTAACAGATATTCTACTACCTTAAATTTGATGTCTGTGGGGATGTCAATGGTTGTTTCAACCATATTGAATTATGAACCTTTAAACCTTTGAAAGCTCATTAGTTCAATAGTTCAATGATTCAGGTGGCCTTTATCGGTTCCTTGGTTCCATCACTTTCTTGCTCTTTGGTTGAACCATCCCTTTGAACTGGTCTCTAGAATCATCCATTTCCTTCTTTTGCTTGGAGTTTTGTTTAAACCTTTGAACCTTTTGGTTCAAGGTTCAATGATTTAATGTCTCTCTTAGAATCCTTTGTTTTTGGCTGAGTCTTTAGAAGCCTTGAAATTCTTTGGGCTCTATCTTTGGAACACCCTGAAGGGAAAGTGTCCCTTCAGATCTTTGAGAAAGGTCCATTTTTTGGGTGCTGAGAGCCTCCTGCAAGGTTACCTACCCTTTGAGATTCTTCGAGTGGCCTTTTCCTTCAATTTCTTTAGACAAAATGTCTGAAGGAATTCCTTCTGACATTTTGTTCGAAGGAATTCTTGTTAGGTTGTGGAGCTAAAAGCTTCACTGATGCAGACATTGGAGGAGGTTGTTGAAGTGTCACAGACATCGACGTCGATCAGACCAACTGACATCAATAGGATTAGACAGGAAGAGCAACCGACATTGGTCAAAATTTGGCTAACGTCGGTCACCTCTAGGTAGACAGGGATCGACATCGGTCGCCTGTGTGGTTCAAACTGTGAGTTTTATGGATAGTTCGTTAACAAACTAAGTGTTTGCATGTTAAAAACCAATTTTAGACTTGAAGCTATGGATCTAATTATTGTAATTAGGTGTCTAATTATTGTTTGCATGAGATTTATATAATAGACTCATGGGCTGTATTGTAATAGACATACAGGGTTTTGTTGAGCTAAAGGTAAGGTTAGTTTAGTGGCATGTCATGATGAATTTGGAGCAGCAAAATTCTTTGGCATGAGAGACATGAAAGATCACAGGTTGATTTTGTCTCTAGTGGGAGTTGATGTGAATTAGGTGTTGGCGAGGTTCAATACGAAGGATGCAGAATCAGAGCACACCAAGGGCTGGACAGTTCAGTGTCTGAAATCACATGAGTTCTGGTATAGACCTGAGTTTGCCCAAGTAGTGGGTGCTGTCAGAGAGTTAGGAGCCAATTCAGGGAAGTGGGTTCTCAGGTATTTGAGAGGGACTAGCAGTAGGGATTCATGCTATGCAGGGTCAAGACTTCACTACATGGGTTTGTAGGTTCAGATGTGGCAGGGTACTCAGATGACAGGAGGTGCACCACATGTTGTGTGGTGGGTGGTCTTCAGGGTTGAGCTTGAAGAGGAATACAAGTCAGAAAATAGATTAGATGAGGTATAGGTATAGGTACAGTGCAACTACTTATCTCTAAGTGGGAGATTGTTAGGTTGTGGAGCTAAAAGCTTCACTGATGCAGACATTGGAAGAGGTTGTTGAAGTGTCACAGACACCAGCGTCGGTCAGGCCAACTGACATCAGTAGGATTAGACAGGAAGAGCAACCAACATCAGTCAAAAGTCAGCCAACGTCAATCACCTCTAGTCAGACAAGGATTGATGTCGGTCGCCTATGTGGTTCAAACTGCAAGTTTTACGGACAATTCATTAACAAACCGAGTGTTTGCATGTTAAGAGCCAATTTTAGACTTGAAGCTGCAGATCTAATTATTGTAATTAGGTGTCTAATTATTTTTTGCATGAGATCTATATAATAGACTCATGGATTATATTGTAATTTGTGCTAGTTTGAGTTGAGCAAAGTTAGCTCCTTCTGTGTGTGAAGTGAGCAACGGTGTTCCTCCTAGTTCCACAGCAGTGCCAAGTGTGGGTGCTGGTTTTAGAGAATCAGAAGGGTACTTCAGGTGTGTAGGATCTTGGTCAGCAGGGGTGCATGGCTATGTTAGGAGATCTACATGGTAAGTAAGATCATTGATCTGCAGGTGTATGTGTGTGCTTGATCTAGGTTTGCAAGTGTGCAGAACCAAATTGATTTGCAAGGGTGCAAGATTAGGGAGGACAACAACACAATAGGGAGCAAGATCAGGAGAGATCTACTTGGAGTACAGTGTGTACTTGGTCTAGAGCAAGAGAGGAAGGCAAGGTAGTTCCTTCCATAAGTAAGATCATTTGGGTTACAGGTTATTGAAGATTCATGGGAGATCTACTTGGAGTACATTGAGTACTTGGAGTGCGTGGAGCACTTGTGGAGTGCATGGAGCACTGGAGTACTGGCAGTAGTGGATACTGACTGGTTGGAGGTGAACACCAACTCTATGTTTGAGTTGTGTGTTGGGACTGTAAGAGAGAGAGCTTTGAAGAAAGAATTACTATACACTTGAGGTGTGGAAAGCCTCTGAGAGGTGTGGAGAAGAAGTGGCATCTTCTTTATTATATTATTTTCTGGATGAGTATTAATACAAGTTGTGTATTGTCTCTCATATTCTGTGTTGTTTCTAAATTCTAGTTACTTGTGATTCTGGTTTAATTTTGCATATTTAAGTTGCTTGTGCATGGTAATCAATTGTGCTTCCGTATTTCCCAACAAGTGGTATCAGAGCTAGGTTGTTGGCTCATAGCTTGATACCACAAATAGAGTGGTATCAGAGCTAAGGTTGTAGGGAGCAAGTTTGTGTTTGGTTACAGGTCACTCTTAGGGGTTTCTGATTGAGTGGGAGTAGAGAAATGGCAGAAGAAAGTAAGCTAAGAATGGAGGAATCGAAAAGCATGAATGGTCAATTATGGCCCTATAGAAAGAAAGAGTAGGTAAAGAATTATTATTGGTTGATAGCAGATCAGCATGAAGGAACTGAAGAAACAGATGTTGCAGGTGTTGTTGCACAGGATGCTCTGGGATGTTTCTTGGATAAAGTAGAATCTTGTTTTATATATTTTGTTGCTTTTTTCCATCCAGTCTGAAATAGAGTATTTTTCCATGTTAAGGTCTTTGGAGACTTTGGAAAGATTTATTTAGGCACTGGTGTGCCTTGCCAAAGAATTGGCAAAGGGGAAGTGAAGCTGAAATTGCAGGCGGCCAACACATGGGTGTTGAAGGAGGTCATGCAGGTCCCAGTGTTGAAGATATGGCTAATTTTTGCAAAAAAATTGGGTGATGAGAGATGCACAAGAACTCTCACAGTGGATGCACTTGAATTAGCTAGTGGTAAAAAAGTAGGTATCCTTTATCTATCTACTTATATTACTGATTCTTCTTCTGTTGCAGAGACGTGGCTTTATAAGCTTGGTCACAAGAGCAAGAAGGAGATACATGTTTTTAAGAGGAAGCCAGATGTCTTTGACAGACTTAAGAACTAGAAAGCCTTGGTGTTTATGGAGGAGATGGCAGATAGAGATCAGTGGAGAAGCTTGAGTAACTTTGAGCAGAGTAGTTTGGATAGGGATTTGATTCAAGGAAAGCTCGCAGATAAAAAGTCATCACTCACAAGCGAACATAGGTACCAGCATCGGTCAAGGGGAACTGACATTGAACAGATAGGTGCCAATGTCAGTCATGTGTAGACCAGAGCTGGTGGTGTCAAGCAGGGTAAGATCGACATCAGTCAGAAGGACCAACGTCAGCAATAATGAGACCGATGTCAGTCAGGAGGACTGACATCGGCAGTATGTAGACACCGACGTCGGTGGGGTTGGTAGTCAGGACAGGTGCATGAAATTGATGTCGGTCAGATGTAGATTGTGTGGTGACCAAGGTCAGTCACTGTAATGGATTTTGGGTAGACATCAAGCTGTCAAGGAGTCTCAAATGCCCATGGAGAGGATTGAAAGTGCAAGTAAGCCTCAAATTCATTGTTCCTCTTCTTTATACTAGTTTGCTGACTGTAGAGCAGGAAGGATCCAGGAAACAATGGGAGCATGGTAGGAATATGATGCAAAACTAAATGGGAGATTCAGTAGGGTTGCCAGCTGAAAGAAAGCATAGAGACGAATGAATTCCTTAGTTGAAGAATAGAGTGAATGGACACGTGAGACGGATGGTCAGGTCATATGGTCTTGAGGAAGTTGTATGACAGTGGTACATGGCTGACAGGTGGTACCAGGTGGATGACAAAATAGGGCTTTAGTCAATGTCAGTATAACCATTGTGTTTGTCTTACCAGGTGGATGATGGTCACAACATTATCTTGTTACTGTATGTGGAGGATGAGCTTGGTGCAGGTTCAGACATACAAGGTTTTGCTGAGCTAAATGTAAGGTTAGTTTAGTGGCATGTGATGAGGAATTTGGAGCAGCAAAATTCTTTGGCATGAGAGACATGGAAGATCACAGGTTGATTTTGTCTCCAATGGGAGCTGATGTGAATTAGGTGTTAGCAAGGTTCAATACGTAGGATGTAGAATCGGAGCACACCAAGGGCTGGATAGTTTAATGTCTGAAATCACATGAAGTTTGGTATAGACCTGAGTTTGCCCAAGTAGTGGGTGATGTCAGAGAGTTTGGAGTCAATTTGGGGAAGTGGGTTCTCAGGTATTTGAGAGGGACCAACAGCAGGGATTCATGCTATGCAAGGTCAGGACTTCACTACATGGGTTTGTAGGTTCGGATGTGGCAGGGTACTCAGATGACAGGACGTGCACCACAGGTTGTGTGGTGGGTGGTCTTCAGCGTTGAGCTTGAAGAGGGATACAAGCCAGGAAATAGATTAGATAGGGTACATGTATAGTGTAGTTGTTTATCTCTAAGTGGGAGATTGTTAGGTTGTGGAGCTAAAAGCTTCACTGATGTAGACATTGGAGGAGGTTGCTAAAGTGTCATAGACACTGGCATTGATCAAGCCAACTGACATCGGTAGGATTAGATAAGAAGAGCAACTAACATCGGTTACCTCGAGGCAGACAGGGACCGACGTCGATCGCCTGTGCGGTTTGAACTGCGAGTTTTACGGATAGTTCATTAACGATTCAAGTGTTTGCATGTTAAGAGCCAATTTTAGACTTGAAGCTATAGATCTAATTATTGTAATTAGGTGTCTAATTATTGTTTGCATGAGATATATATAATAGAATCATGGGCTATATTGTAATTTGTGCTAGTTTGAGTTGAGCAAAGTTAGCTCCTTCTGTGTGTGAAGTGAGCAAGGGTGTTCTTCCTAGTTCCACAACAGTGCCATGTGTGGGTGCTAGTTTTAGAAAATTAGAAGGGTTCTTCAGGTGTGTAGGATCTTGGTCAGTAGGGGTGCATGGTTACGTTAGGATATCTACATGGTAAGTAAGATCATTGATCTACAGGTGCATGTGTGTGCATGATCTAGATTTGCAGGTGTGCAGAACCAGATTGATTTACAGGGGTGCAAGACTAGGGAGGATAGTAACACAATAGAGAGCAAGATCAGGAGAGATCTACTTGGAGTACATTGTGTACTAGGTCTAGAGCAAGAGAGGAAGGCAAGGCAGTTCCTTTCATAAGTAAGATCATTTGGGTTGCAGGTTATTGCAGATTCATGGGAGATCTACTTGGAATACATTGAGTACTTGAAGTGCATGGAGCACTTGTGGAGTGCGTGGAGCACTGGAGTACTAGTAGTAGTGGATACTGACTGGTTGGAGGTGAACACTAACTCTATGTTTGTGTTGTGTGTTGGGACCATAAGAGAGAGAGCTTTGAAGAAAGAATTACTATAAACTTGAGGTGTGGGAAGCCTCTGAGAGGTGTGGAGAAGAAGTGGCATCTTCTTTATTGTATTCTTTTTTGGATGAGTATTAATACAAGTTGTGTATTGTCTCTCATATTTTGTGTTGTTTCTAAATTCTAGTTACTTGTGATTCTAGTTTAATTCTGCATATTTAAGTTGGTTGTGCATGGTAATCAATTGTGCTTCCATATTTCCCAACAAGTGGTATCGGAGCGAGGTTGTTGGCTCATAGCTTGATACCACCAACAAAGTGGTATCAGAGCTAAGATTATAGGGAGTAGGTTCGTGTTTGGTTACAGGTAACTCTCAGGGGTTTCTGATTGAGTGGGAGTAGAGCAATGGTAGAAGAAAGTAAGCTAAGAATGGAGGAATTGAAAAGCACGAATGGTCAATTATGGTCCTATGGAAAGAAAGAGTAGGTAAAGAAATATTGTTGGTTGATAGCAGATCAACATGAAGGAACTGAAGAAGCAGATGTTGTTGCACAAGATGCTTTGGGATTTTTCTTGGATAAAGTAGAATCTTGTTTTATAGATTCTGTTACCTCTTTCCATGCAGTCTGAAATAGAGTATTTTTCCATGTTAAGGTCTTTGAAGACTTTGGAAAGATTTATTTAGGAGCTGGTGTGCCTTGCCAAAGAATTGGCAAAGGGGAAGTGAAGTTGAAATTGTAGGTGGCCAACACATGGGTGTTGAAAGAGGTCATGCAAGTCCCAGTGTTGAATATATGGCTAATTTCTTCAAAAAAGTTGGGTGATGAAAGATGCACAAGAACTCTGACAGAAGATGCACTTGAATTAGCTAATGGTAAAAAAGTATGTATCCTTTATCTATCTACTTATATTATTGATTCTTCTTTTGTTGCAAAAACGTGGCTTTATAGTCATGGTCACAAGAGCAAGAAGGAGATGCATGTTCTTAAGAGGAATTCAGATGTCTTTGATAGACTTAAGAACTGGAAAGCCTTGGTGTTTATGGAGGAGATGGCAAACAGAGATCAGTGGAGAAGGCTGAGTAACTCTGAGCAGAGCAGTTTGGATAGGGATTTGATTCAAAGAAAGCTTGAGGGTAAAAAGTCATCAATCATAAGCAAACACAGGTACCAACGTCGATCAAGGGGAACTGACGTCAAACAGACAGGTGCCGATGTTGGTCATGTGCAGACCAGAGTTGGTAGTGTCGGGCAGGGTAAGACCGACATCGGTCTGGAGGATCGACGTTGGCGACAGTAAGACTGATGTTGGTCAAGAGGACCGATGTTGATAGCAGGAAGACACCGATGTCGGTGGGGTAGGTAGTCAGGACAGGCGCATGGAACTGACGTCGGTCGAATGCAGACTGTGTGGTGACTGAGGTCGGTCACTGTAATGGATTTTGGGTAGACAACAAGCTGTTAAGGAGTCTCAAATGCCCATGGAGAGGACTAAAAGTGCAAGTAAGCCTCAAATTCATTGTTCCTCTTCTTTATACTAGTTTGCTGACTACAGAGCAGGAAGGATCTAGGAAACAGTGGGAGCATGGCAGGAATATGATGTAGAACCAAATGGGAGATTTGGTAGGGTTGCTAGCCAGAAGAAAGCACAGAGATGAATGGATTCATTAGTTGAAGAATAGAGTGAATGGACACTTGAGACGAAAGGCCAGGTCATATGGTCTTGAGAAAGCTGCATGATAGTGGTACAAGGCTGATAGGTGGTACCAGGTGGATGACAAAGTAGGGCTTTAGTCAATGTCAGTATAACCACTATGTTTGTCTTACCAGGTGGATGATGGTCACAACATTATCCTGTTACTGTATGTGGAGGATGAACTTGGTGCAGGTTCAGACATATAGGGTTTTGCTGAGCTAAAGGTAATGTTAGTTCAATGGCATGTCATGAGAAATTTGGAGTAGCAAAATTCTTTGGCATGAGAGACATGGAAGATCAAAGGTTGATTTTGTCTCTGGTGGAAGCTGATGTAAATTAGGTGTTGGCGAGGTTCAATACGTAGGATGCAGAATCGGAGCACACCAAGGGCTAGACAGTTCAGTGTTCAAAATCACATGAGGTCTGGTATAGACTTGAGTTTACCCAAGCAGTGGGTGCTGTCAGAGAGTTAGGAGCCAATTCAGAGAAGTGGGTTCTCAGGTATTTGAGAGGGACTAATAGCAGGGATTCATGTTATGCAGGGTCAAGACTTTACTACATGGGTTTGTAGGTTTTGATGTGGTAGGGTACTCGGATGACAGGAGGTGCACCACAGGTTGTGTGGTGGGTGGTCTTCAAGGTTGAACTTGTAGAGGGATACAAGCTAGGAAATAGGTTAGACAGGGTACAGGTATAGGTACAGTGCAGCTATTTATCTCCAAGTGGGAGATTGTTAGGTTGTGGAGCTAAAAGCTTCACTAATGTAGACATTAGAGGAGGTTGCTGAAGTGTCACAGATACCGGCATCGATCAGGCCAATCGACGTCGGTAGGATTAGACAAGAAGAACAATTGACGTTAGTCAGAAGTCGGCTAACGTTGGTCACCTCCAAGCAGACAGGGACCGACGTCGATCGCCTATGTGGTTTAAACTGTGAGTTTTACGAACAATTTGTTAATGAACTGAGTGTTTGCATGTTAAGAGCCAATTTTAGACTTGAAGTTGTAGATCTAATTACTGTAATTAGGTGTCTACTTATTATTTGCATGAGATCTATATAATAGACTCATGGGCTGTATTATAATTTGTGCTAGTTTGAGTTGAGCAAAGTTAGCTCCTTATGTGTGTAAAGTGAGCAAGATTGTTCCTCCTAGTTCCACAGCAGTGCCAAGTGTGGGTGCTAGTTTTGGAGAATTAGAAGGGTTCTTTAGGTGTGTAGGATCTTGGTCAGCAAAGGTGCATGGCTACGTTAGGAGATCTACATGGTAAGTAAGATCATTGATCTGCAGGTGTATGTGTGTGCATGATCCAAGTTTGCAGGTGTGCAGAACTAGATTGATTTATAGGGGTTCAAGATTAGGGAGGACAACACAATAGGGAGCAAGGTTAGGAGAGATCTACTTGGAGTATAGTGTGTACTCGATTTAGAGCAAGAGAGGAAGGCAAGGCAGTTCCTTCCATAAGTAAGATCATTTGGGTTGCAGGTTATTGTAGATTCATGGGAGATCTACTTGGAGTACATTGAGTACTTCGAGTGCGTGGAGCACTGGAGTACTGGTAGTAGTGGATACTAACTGGTTGGAGGTGAACACCAACTCTGTGTTTGAGTTATATGTTGGGACTGTAAGAAAGAGAGCTTTGAAGAAAGAATTACTGTAAACTTGAGGTGTGGGAAGCCTCTGAGAGGTGTGGAGAAGAAGTGGCATCTTCTTTATTTTATTCTTTTTTGGATGAGTAGTAATACAAGTTGTGTATTGTCTCTCATATTCTGTGTTGTTTCCAAATTCTAGTTACTTGTGATTCTGGTTTAATTCCGCATATTTAAGTTGCTTGTGCATGGTAATCAATTGTGCTTTCGTATTTCCCAACAAGTGGTATCAGAGCGAGGTTGTTGGCTCATAGCTTGATACCACCAACAAAGTGGTATTAGAGTTAAGGTTACAGGGAGCAGGTGTGTGTTTGGTTACATGTCACTCTCAGGGGTTTTTGATGGAGTGGGAGTAGAGAAATGGCAGAAGAAAGTAAGCTAAGAATGGAGGAATTAAAAAGCACGAATGGTCAATTACGGTCCTATGGAAAGAAAGAGCAGGTAAAGAAATATTGTTGGTTGATAGCAAATCAACATGAAGGAATTGAAGAAGCAGATGTTGCAGGTGTTGTTGCACAAAATGCTCTGGGATGTTTCTTGGATAAAGTAGAATCTTGTTTTATAGATTCTGTTGCCTCTTTCCATGCAGTCCGAAATAGAGTATTTTTTCATGTTAAGGTCTTTGGAGACTTTGGAAAGATTTATTTAGGGGCTAGTGTGCCTTGCCAAAGAATTGGCAGAGGAGAAGTGAAGCTGAAATTGCAGGCAGCCAACACATGGGTGTTGAAGGAGGTCATGCAAGTCCCAGTGTTGAAGATATGGCTAATTTCTTCAGAAAAGTTGGGTGATGAGAGATGCACAAGAACTCTCACAATGGATGCACTTGAATTAACTGGTGGTAAGAAAGTAGGTATCCTTTATCTATCTACTTAAATTACTGATTCTTCTTCTATTGTGGAGACGTGGATTTATAGGCTTGGTCAGAAGAGCAAGAAGGAGATGGATGTTCTTAAGAGGAAGTCAGATGTCTTTGATAGACTTAAGAACTGGAAAGCCTTGGTGTTTATGGAGAAGATGGCAGATAGAGATCAGTGGAGAAGGCTGAGTAACTCTGAGCAGAGCAGTTTTGACAGGGATTTCATTCAAAGAAAGCTCACAGATAAAAGGTCATCACTCACAGGCAAACACAGGTATCAACGTCAGTCAAGGGGAATCGACATTGAACAGACAGGTGCCGATGTCAGTCATGTGCAGACCAGAGCTGGTGGTGTCAGGTAAGGTAAGACCGACGTTAGTCAGGAAGACTGACATCGGTGAAAGAAAGATGGATGTTGATCAGGAGGACCGACATCGGTAGCAGGTAGACATCGACGTCGGTGGGGTCGATAGTCAGGACAGGCACATGGAACCGATGTCGGTCAGATGTAGACTGTGTGGTGACCGAGATCGGTCACTGTAATGGATTTTGGGTGGACAACATGCTGTCAAGGAGTCTCAAACACCCATGGAGAGGACTAAAAGTGCAAGTAAGCTTCAAATCCATTGTTCCTCTTCTTTATACTAGTTTACTGACTGCAGAGCAGGAAGGATCTAGGAAATAGTGGGAGCATTGTAGGAATATAATGCAAAACCAAGTAGGAGATTTGGTAGGGTTGCCAGTTGGAAGAAAGCACAGAGACAAATGGATTCCTTAGTTGAAGAATAGAGTGAATGGACACGTGAGATGGAAGGCCAGGTCATATGGTCTTGAGGAAGCTGCAGGATAGTGGTACAGAGCTGACAGGTGGTACCAGGAGGATGACAAAGTAGGGCTTTAGTCAATGTCAGTATAACCATTGTGTTTGTCTTACCAGGTGGATGATGGTCACAACATTATCCTTTTACTGTATGTAGAGGATGAGCTTGGTGCAGGTTCAAACATACAGGGTTTTGCTGAGCTAAAGGTAAGGTTAGTTCAGTGGCATGTCATGAGGAATTTGGAGCAGGGAAATTCTTTGGCATGAGAGAAATGGAAGATCACAGGTTGATTTTGTCTCCAGTGGGAGATGATGTGAATTAGGAGTTGGTGAGGTTCAATACGGAGGATGCAGAACCGAAGCACACCAAGGGCTGGACAGTTCAGTGTCTGAAATCACATGAGGTCTGGTATAGACCTGAGTTTGCCCAAGCAGTGGGTGCTATCAGAGAGTTAGGAGCCAATTCGGGGAAGTGGGTTCTCAGGTATTTGAGAGGGACCAGCAGTAGGGATTCATGCTATGCAGGGTCAAGACTTCACCACATGGGTTTGTAGGTTCAGATGTGGCAGGGTACTCGGATGATAGGAGGTGCACCACAGGTTGTGTGGTGGGTGGTCTTCAGGGTTGAGCTTGAAGAGGGATATAAGCTAGGAAATAGATTAGATGGGGTACAGGTATAGGTACAGTGCAACTATTTATCTCCAAGTGGGAGATTGTTAGGTTGTGGAGCTAAAAGCTTTACTGATGCAGACATTGGAGGAGGTTGTTGAAGTGTCACAGACACCTGCGTCAATTAGGCCAATCGATGTCAGCAAGATTAGACAGGAAGAGCCGCTGACGTCGGTCAAAAGTCGGTCAACGTCGGTCACCTCTAGGTAGACAGGGACCGACGTCGGTTGCCTGTGTAGTTCAAACTATGAATTTTACAGATAGTTCGTTAACGAACTGAGTGTTTGCATGTTAAGAGCCAATTTTAGACTTGAAGCTACGAATCTAATTATTGTAATTAGGTGTCTAATTATTGTTTGCATGAGATCTATATAATAGACTCATGGGCTGTATTGTAATTTGTGCTAGTTTGAGTTGAGCAAAGTTAGCTCCTTCTGTGTGTGAAGTGAGCAAGGGTGTTCCTCCTAGTTCCACAGTAGTGCCAAGTGTGGGTGCTGGTTTTGGAGAATCAAAAGGGTTCTTCAAGTGTGTAGGATCTTGGTCAATAGGGGTGCATGGCTACATTAGGAGATCTACATGGTAAGTAAGATCATTGATCTACAGGTGTATGTGTGTGCATGATCCAAGTTTGCAGGTGTGCAGAACTAGATTGATTTGTAGGGGTGCAAGATCAGGGAGGATATCAACACAATAGGGAGCAAGATCAGGAGAGATCTACTTGGAGTATAGTGTGTACTCGGTCTAGAGCAAGAGAGGAAGGCAAGGCAGTTCCTTCTATAAGTAAGATCATTTGCGTTGTAGGTTATTGCCGATTCATGGGAGATCTACTTGGAGTACATTGAGTACTTGGAGTGCGTGGAGCACTGGAGTACTGGCAGTAGTGGATACTGATTGGTTGGAGGTGAACACCAACTCTGTGTTTGAGTTGTGTGTTGGGACCATAAGAGAGAGAGCTTTGAAGAAAGAATTACTGTACACTTGAGGTGTGGGAAGCCTCTGAGAGGTGTGGAGAAGAAGTGGCATCTTCTTTATTGTATTCTTTTTTGGATGAGTATTAATACAAGTTGTGTATTGTCTCTCATATTCTGTGTTGTTTCCAAATTTTAGTTACTTGTGATTCTCATTTAATTCCACATATTTAAGTTGCTTGTGCATGGTAATCAATTTTGCTTCCGTATTTTCCAACAGTTCTTCTCTTGCCTTAGCTGCTTTTCCACTGGGATTTTGATCATTCTTTCAGGGAAAATGTCTGAAGGAATTCCTTCAGACATTTTGTTTGAAGGATTTGCCTTTGTGAAATTCTTTCATAAAAAATCTTTCTGAAGGCATTCTTTTGGTTCCTTTACTTGGTAATTTCTTCAAACAAAAAGTCTGAAGGAAACCTTACCTTTTGGCCTTCTCTCTAATCTTTGAGCAAATGTTCCCTGCCCTCCACAAGGACACTTACACTTTGTTCACTACCCTCCGCAAGGGTACTTGCTCTTTCAACTTTGGGACACTTCTTTGAACCATTCAATTGAACCGACCGATTTAACCAACTTTGGTGCAACGACTGAACAGTTCAATCTTTTGTTCCACTCATTCAATTGACCGCTTGAACCAATCTCTTTGAACCAACCGTGTTGAACTTGTGAACCTTTGAAACTTTTAACCTTTTTTGGTTCAAGGTTCAATGATTCAATGGTTCAATCTTCCTTCTTATCTCTAAGTCTTTTGAAGCCATTGAACTTGTCAAAGCGGTTGAACATGAACTTTTGCCAAAGCACTTAACTCTTTAAGCTTGCCGATGTCATTGAACCTATTGAACCCATTGAACTGTTGAACCTTTTTGGAAGTGGGGTTCAATTGTTCAATGGTTCAATCCTTTCTTTGAATCTTGCCGATGAACATTTTTGGTTTAACCTCGGCGTTGAACCAATCTTGAAATTGCCTAAGTGTTGAGAACTTGTTCCTTTGAGAGAACTCACCTGTTGAAGCCATTGAACCTTTAAACCTGCTAGTTCCTTAACTGAAAAATCTTGAATAATGAAGAATTTGAATGCTCAAAACAATTTTTTGAGAAGGGAAGAGATAATTTTGGCCTGCAGGACCAAAATAGTTCATATGTTGTCCCAAAAATGAGTGACAACTTTTGGAAACAATAACACTAAAGGAGTGTCATGAAGGAATGTGTGGGGCCCATACCAATGGTGTAGGCATAACAAAGAAACTCCTTAGAATAGGCTATTATTGACCCAAAATGGAGACAAATTCTTTTAATTATGTAAATAAGTGTGTTCCTTGTTAGTGGCATGGCAACTTGATACATGCACCTTCCTTACCATTGTAGTCAATTACAACACCATATCCATTCTCAACATGGGGTCTTGATCTAATTGAAAAAATTAACCCAACATCTTCAGATGGCCATAAGCACATTTTGACTGCAACCAAGTACTTTACCAAGTGGATTGAGGCCATTCCTCTCACTTATGTCACTAGGAAACAAATAGCCCAATTCATTCATTACCATGTCATCTGTCGATATGGCATCCCAGCCTGTATTATATCTGATAATGGCAAATCCTTTGTGAACCATGATGTGAAATATCTTTGCACAAAATTCAAGATCAAGACAAGAAATCCACTCCATATAACCTGTAAGGCAACAGATAAGCTGAGGTGTCAAATAAAACCATTCTAGCCATCTCAAAGAAGATTATCAATGATGCTGGTTGTAATTGGTAATTACAACTATTTCCTACCCTTTGGGCTTATTGAACCAATCATCATACCCCAACTGGAGCTACTCCATAATCCTTTTTTTGGGCACTAAAGCTATCATCCCAATCGAGATTGATATCCCATCATTACGAATATCACTGAAGCACATTGAAGATAATGAAGACTATGGAGCCTCATGATTGCATGAACTAAACATTATTGATGGTAAGCATTTGGCTACCCTAAAAAAATTGCAAGCCTATGAGAACAAATTGTGGAGGAACTACAACAAATTCATTCTCCCTCAAGAATTTGAGATTGGTGACTTAGTTTTGAAAGAGAACTAGAAGAATATGAATGTTGAACCCAAAAAGAAAGACAAGTTTTAGCCTAATTGGTTATGACCATATATTATCATAATAAACTATGGATCAAGAGAATATCGATTGGCTAAATCTAATGGTGAAGAAATTTTAGAGCCCATGAAGATCATACACCTTAAGAGGTTCTACACATGAATAATTTTGAACCATTGTCTATAAGACCCCTGACTTGGGGGCAACTTGTGCTATCATAATTTTTTCCCACCCCTTTATCTTACCTTCAATGCATTTTATACTACCCTAGTCCACTTTTCATGATTCTTGATAGTAAAGGCTTTGAATCCTTGGCACTCTAAACATATTCTTCATCCCATTCTGGATTGCCCTCTTCAAGAAGCATACTCATTGTTATGTATAAGGCATGTTATAAGATTGAACACTTTTTATCCCTTAACCAATTATGATCTCAATTATGTCTCATGAACATTATGAACATCCTCAACAACAATTCTACAAAGTAGTTCAACCAAGATAGTAATGTGCAACTTCGGACAAGTGAATAGAAACATCTTCTCAGCTTCAAACCATTGATACACTATTATAGATAGGTGAATGTCGATACTTATTTTTTACTTCAATTTTCACATTATCTTCTATCACATTTTCTGCTCTTTATTATTTTATCAAGACCCTCGCTCTCACCAATTTATGAGCATAGGCCATTGTATCTGGCTTATCTATCTTATTGGAACCTCTACTCTCAAAACATGCATCTCCTTGACTAGATGGTCCCACCTTGTGTATATTTTATCCCAAAAACACCATAAACATTAGAACAACAATCAATTCCAGTATAGAATTGATGTTCACCTCTCCAACCAGTTAGTAACACGCTGCCAGTTCACCAAGTACACAACTGTACTTCAAGTAGATCCCCTGCTCTCTGCTGCTACCTGCAAATAACTAGATCATACTCACCATGTAGATGTCTTTCTACACACCTGAAGAACCCTTGTCCTTGCCTCACCAAGTCCTTATGATTCTTCAACCAGTACCCCGGTGGATCTTCTCCAAGAACTTGCACACCTACAACTCTCTCTGATCATACACTCTCAGTACCCCTATTTGGTAACTAGGAGGAACTACACTAGCTCTCTCTACAAGCCCAATGGCTCTCTAGCCCACACTTACAATACAGCCCATGAGTCCATATATAGATCTCATGCTTACAATAATTAGACTAATCTAATTACAATAATTAGACTCGCAACTCAAGACGACGACTAGCCTTCAACATGCAAACTAACAGTCTCAAAATAGACTCTCTCGGATTCGTCATGCAAACTACCTGTTCTCGCACAAGCTGTCGACGTCGGCTCCTCCATGACTGATGTCGACCAACTAGTAACCGACACTGGTTGTTTCCTCTTGCTATCTGACCGATGTTGGCTAATCAGACCGACGCCGTTTTTCCTGTAACTGATTCTGCAACTTCCCGCAATTCTAGATCCTCCTTAACTTCTCCTGTTTACATCTAGGTGAAGCTTTTAGCTCCACAACATAACAATCTCCCACTTGGAGATAAATAGCTGCACCTGTACCTGTACTTGTACACCATCTAAATTATTTCTTGGCTTGTATTCCTCTTCAAGATCAATCCTGAAGACCAACCACCACACAACCTGTGATGCTACCCCTGTCATTCAAGTAACATGCCACATCCGAACCTACATATCCATGTAGTGAAGAACTTGACCCTGCATAACAAGAAACCCTGCTGCTAGTCCCACTGAACTGCCCTCCAGTACTCCTTTCCCGAATTGGCTCCATACTTTCTGACAACCCCCACTGCTTGGGAAAACAACTTAGGTCTACACTAGACCTCATGTGATTTCGAACCCTGTTTCAAGCTAAGCTTGAACTGTCCAACCCTTGGTGTGCTTTCTGATTCTGCATCCTGCATCATGAACTCCGCCAACACCGTCTTCACATCAGCTCCCACTGGAGATCAAATCTCCATGTCTCTTATGCCAAAGAATTTCGCTGCTCCAAATTCTTCATGACACGCCTCTGAACTAACCTTACCTTTAGCTCAGCAAATACCTATATGTACAAACCTACTAGTAAATCACCCACATACAGTAACAGAATGATGTCGTGACTCATCATCCATCTAGTAAGATAAGACCACAATAGTTACACTGACATTGACTGAAGCCATGCTTAGTCATCCACCTGTCAATCCCTGTACCACTGTCCTACAGCTTCCTCAAGATCATATGCCTTGGCCTTTTGTCTCTTGTATCCGTCCACTCTCTTCTTTAAAATGGGAATCCATTCCGTCTCTCAGTGCTTCCTTCCAACTGACAACTCTACCAACAAATCCTGTTTGGTTCTTCTCCAAGGGCTCACACTCCTCATCCATGTCAAGCTCCCACTGTATCTGGACTCTACCTGCATTGCTTCTTCCATCTTCCTAGTTCTTGACTATAAAGAAAGCAATATAAAGAAGGTGAACAACGAATAAGAGGTTCACTTACCCTTTCTGACCTCGACATGAGCATTTGAGACTTGTTGTCCGCCCACTATCCGTACCAGTGACCGATCTCGGCCATCTCCTAGTCTGTTTCCGACTGATGTCAGCTCCCTGTACTGAACCTAACTGTCGATGTCGTTTCTCTGGCCGACGCTGGTGTCCCTCCTGCCGACGTCGATTTCCTCATGACCGACGTCGATCTTCCTGTTGCTGACGTTGGTTACTGTATAACCGACGCCGGTACCTGTGTTCGTCTGTGAGTGATAACTTTTTACCCGCGAGCTCTCCATGGATCAAAATCCTAATCAAATCAACCCTGCTCTGCTCAGAATAATTTAGTTTCCTCACCTGATCTCTGTCCGTCATCTCCTCCATGAACACCAAGGCTTTCCAGTTCTTTAACTTGTCAAAAACATCTGACCTCTGCTTCAAAACCTGCATTCTCCTCCTACATATGTGACTAAGCATATGAAGCCACATCTCTGCAACAGAAGGTGAATCAGCAATATAAGTAGATAGATAAAGGATACCTACTTTCTTACCACCATCTAATTCAAGTGCATCCGCTATGAGAGTTACAGTGCATCTCTCATCACCCAAATTTCTTGAAGAAATTAGACTAATCTCCAAGATTGGTACCTGCATGACTTCCTTCAACCACTGTGTGTCATCCGTCTACAATTTTAGCTTCACTTCCCCTTCGTCAATCATCTGACAAGGCTCTCCAACCCCTAAATAAATCTCTCCAAAGTCTCCAAAGACATACCCATGAAAGGATGCTCTATTTCGGGCTACATGGAAAGAGGTAAAAGAATCTGTAAACAAAGATTTCACTTTATCCAGAACATCCTATGCAATATTACCTACAACATATGCTTCCACAAGCTGATCTTCTACCACCAATGATCTCTTTTAACCTGCTCCTTCTTTCCATCAATCAGACCATTCGTGTTATTCAGTTTCTCCATTTGTAGCTTACTTTCTTCTGCCATTGCTATACTCCCACTCAATCTGAAACCCCTGTGAGTGACCTGTAATCAACAAACACTACCAGATCTGAAACCACCTATTAGTCAACCCAACCAAAAGCTCTGATACCACTTGTCAGGATCTTACTCTACCAATTAGAGCACATATGATTACTTCTTGTATTAGCAACTAAACACGGAATTTAACCAGAAGTATAGAGTAACTAGAAATATAAAACAACACAAGAATTGAGAGACAATACACAACTGTATTAATAATCCTTAGAAGAATATACAATAAGGAAGATGCCACTTCTTCCTCCACCTCAAAGGTTCGCCACTCCTCAAGACCTTCTTCCCTCTCTCTCTTGGTCACAACAATCAATTCCAGTATAGAATTGATGTTCACCTCTCCAACCAGTTAGTAACACGCTGCCAGTTCACCAAGTACACAACTGTACTTCAAGTAGATCCCCTGCTCTCTGCTGCTACCTGCAAATAACTAGATCATACTCACCATGTAGATGTCTTTCTACACACCTGAAGAACCCTTGTCCTTGCCTCACCAAGTCCTTATGATTCTTCAACTAGTACCCCAGTGGATCTTCTCCAAGAACTTGCACACCTGCAACTCTCTCTTGATCAGACCGACGCCATTTTTCCTGCAATTGATTCTGCAACTTCTCGCAATTCTGGATCCTCCTTAACTTCTCCTATTTGCATCCTGGTGAAGCTTTTAGCTCCACAACATAACATTTTACAAGCACAAAAACACCAGTTCATTTCATCTTATCCCACACACTTGCCATTTTTCAAGGTCATTCTTTCTCATCTAATAAGCTTTTTGTTTTCCAAACCATTTTTGTTTGTTTGTCATATCTTCCATTTCTTCTATAATTCATGCTAGTCTGATCATCATTTTTCTTCTATCTCATTTCTTAAGAGAACTACATTTGGCCTGAAGTTCATGTTAGAACATGCATCCATGGAACTATGTAGGCAGTGTCCACTTGTCTTATACATCTGGAGTCAGCTCGACCAACCCCTTCATTTTCTTCTCTTCCCCCATTTCTTCTGTCATTGTTCCTCTTTAATTAGGGAACAATTGTCATTGTTCTTTATTATGATGTGGTGGAAAGTAATGCCTCTACCTTACATGCATGAACTTTATCTTTAAACCACACTAACTTGGTTTTTGTTTGTGTGTGTTTAGTTGTGTTTTTTTTTTCCTTTTGCACCTCTCCTTTTATTTCTTCTCCTTCTCTCTTTTTATTACTTCTTGTCTCCATTCTTGGTCTTATGTTTCCTTGATTGTTTTTTGCTTATCTTTTTTATTTTTTAGAACATCTTGATGATTCACATGGATCTTGATTTTTTATATATTGATCCTATGTTATGATGTTATTCTTGGACCTATTTGTTTATTTGATTGTTGTTGGTGTCTTGTTTTTCTATTTGGTTTTGCTTTTTCTCTTTTGTGTTCAAGAATGCCTTGATGATCCACATAGATCTTGATTATTCATATCTTGGTCTCATGTCATTAAGATGTTCTTTCCTTTTGTTTTTAAACATTTTTGTTCCTACTTAAGTATTGATAGATTATATCTTTATTTCAAGTTAGGTTCATTTATGTTTATCTTTTTCTTTGTCTTTTGCTTTTTTTTCATTTAAATGTAAATCGTTGTAACTCTAGTTTTGGTCATTGATTTACCATTATTCTTAGTTATATAAATTCACAATTGAACTAGCTTAGTGCAATTGGAATCCTATGTCATTCTAAGTTATTCATACTTATGATGCCTAATTTATTTTTCTTTAGCAAGCACTTTGTGCTCAATTCACAATGTCTTAACATCAACATCAGCTCCAATGAATGAATCTCAAGAGCACTTTACAAAACCTAGGTTCATGATAGGGAATTAGGCTTCTAGGTAGCATGCATTTTAGGCTTCTTTGTCTATGCTTAGATGTGTATTTATTTGCATACATTGTGATTCCAATCAATTCTTGGTCATTTTCCATCATTGATCATTCCATTCTCTCCCAAACTTGGGTGAACTACATTGGCCTGCAGTTCATGTTGGAACATGAGTCCATCGAACTATGTAGGTAGCACTCAATTTCTATTGAGGTCAGGTCGGCTATCTCCATTCTTTTTTTCATCTCTCTCATCACTTTGTGCATTCTCATATGCTTGGGTTTATATGTATTTCTAAGCCATGACACCATCGCATGTACATTTGTGCCCACTCATTTTAACCTATTTTGTCAGTTATATCCTTGAGCTATTTTGCTTGCCAATTTCCCTTGCTAGGGCACAACATCTAAACCATGTACAAATCAAATCATCTCTATAAGGGAAAAGTCATTATTTATTCTTTATCAATGATCAAAATTTACCCTATTGGGGAAAAACTATCTTATCACGATCAAATCTTCTTTATTAGAGTACTACTTATTATATTCTCTTTAGAGACCCCATTCTAGTGGTCTTCCCGTCCTTAAGCAAAAAATTCTCTCTTTTCCTCTAATTCCAAGCTCTCCACATTAAAGCCCATGATGGCAATATTTTAGTGTGCAACTTGTCTCGAGATTGATCAATGCCATAAGCACGTAGTATGTACTCTTAAAATGGGTACATTTATAGTGTGTCCCCATGTCTCTTGGGCCTATTATACCTCTAATTATATTTTGATCATTGATGGTTATCACATGTGCAAGTATTAACTCATATGGATGTGATCTATTCCATGGGTTAACCTCTCACTTTCTCTCTCTTTTCAAGAGCTCATCCTTCTCTTTCATCCTAGTATGTCCTCTCGAGGGGGCATCATGGGTCTATTCGAATTTCTTCTTGACAAATATTTTATTTGAAAATAATGTTTCTTCACCTGAATGTCTCTCTACACCTTCTAAAATAGGGGCAAAATGTATACATCCAATTCCTAACACCATTTGTGTTGAAATTGTCAATCTTACTCGAATTGCACTCAAATGCACATTTTAGGTCAAAATCCATAAAACAAGCTAAATGGTTCAAACTTATCATTTAAAAGTGCCAATTTAAGTCAAATTATCCCTAAATGTGGCAATGCAATTTATGGGTCAACTATCTTTGATCAATTCATTTCGAGTCAAAATGATGATTTCACCTTTTGTGCTCTAGATCATTTTTTCTCCTAAATTCATTGGTACACACTATGTACTTTTGTTATTTTGTGTTGGAAACATCCTAAATGTAAATATGGTTTTGGCACATCTAACACCACCTTCTAATTCTTCCCGAGTCAAATTACAACTCAGTTTTATGACTTTCTAACCATTTTGATTAATTGAGGGCCAATTTTCAAATAATTGCACAAATATTAATTAACCTTGTTTAAGGATAATTAATCCAAATCAAGAGCTTAAGTGGATTTTATATGAGAGTTGTTGAATATTTATTTTTGAAAATTGGTTCTTATTAAATACATCATTAGGGGACATTATTTTTTGGGAAGACATCCCTAGGCCATAAATGACACAAATATCAGGATTATAGGTCACCCATGCCTAGTTAATGCCTCCCATGCCTCTGCAATTCCCCTTATTTGATGAAACTATCCTTAGACTATTTTTTAGCCATGAACATGTGAGCTAACTTCTTCATAAAGGTGTTCCATACTTATACAGACCTATTTAGATCAATCATTCCTTTTAGCCCTATTTTCTCTATTTATTGGCCATAAATATTTGTAGGTTAACTCAACCATGGATGTAAAAACACTTCTAGATACCCATTAAGCTCTTATATAACATATTGTAAAATTTCATGAGGTTGCTTTGTACGGAATTGTACTTTCTTCTTTAAGCCCTGTTCTAATTAGCCCTCCTTTAGTGCAAAATGCCTTGTCCAGAGTAAAGTACGGACTTTCTAATAAAACCAAGCATCATTCCAGATATCCATTACCTTCTTACAGGGGAATAAAATGTTTTTTAGTGCACTTCTTTGGATAAATCTACTTTTCCTATATTGGTCTATTCTCTTTATCTCACATGCACCTAGAACTCACTTTGCAATTGACATTTTCCATATTTATCCATATTGAAACACTTGTAAACCACTTCCAACAATTTTTTAACATCATCAAGGGTAAGATTGCAAACTTTCAAGATTTTTCAAGAATTTAAACTCATTTTGAAGGACAGACCCTAATTCAGGGTTTTCTAATGACTTACACAGGCC